>RQOL01000759.1:0-12200 GCA_013076295.1 Sanderia malayensis | reverse complement strand
AACTTAAATTGACTAATATACATAGGTATAACAGATGAGGTTTTGATATTGGGCAGAATTTCATTTGAATCACAATGATGTAGGTAATACATTGTCATTTTAGCAGTTTCCCATTTCAGTCAATTATTATGAGGCAATAGCCTGTCACAAAAGGCTAGTGGAATTAAAATGTGATTGAAATTTACCTAGACAGAATTCTCTTTCCATGAGTTTGTTAAGGATTCCATTCACTTTTCATATATGTTGTAATAAATTTGTTTGAGCCATTTGACAATTGCATGGTGTGAACAGCAAACATTAGTGACATTGACAGTTTTGGTTCAGCACTTCAGCATTTGTTTCACTAAGTATCATATGGGAAAAAAGAAATAATTAATAACAAAATTAAATGAACATATAAAGGTGCCAAAAATAAAGAACAATAAAACAATATGATAGTTGTGAAGCTGCATTCATTGATTCCCTTTTTGGATTATTTGAAAAACATGTTTGAAATGCAAAATCTGTGAAAATTACTTTATGTTTTCCTACATAACTTGATGTACTAATAGAAAGAGGTAGATAGAGGTTGTTTATCAATTAGTGAAAACAAACTTTCATGTTGTTGTAATAAATTTTCATTGGCTTTATGCACTTGTGCATTAAGAGGTTGGTAAATGTCAATTGTTAAGTGTTCATGTAATGCATGAATTATTAATTAGATCACCTGACAGTGTGTGTATGTAACATCCAGGTTAGTTTTCCAAGAGCTTAAAAATTATTACTGTGAACATCATTACAGTAGTTTCCTTGACATACAGTAAGTCCCCGCAACTAAGAAACTGCCATATAAGAAACAGCAGGCTGCAGTTTTTGGATATTTTTCTCATATTATTAGAAACAAAGCAGCCTGAAATTAGAATCAGTTTCTTGTGAAAGAGTCAAAAATTCATTTTTTTTTTCAATAAAAATACTAAAGATAAAAAATGAAAAATACCAATGAAAATAACCAATGAAAAATAGTAATGAAAAATACCAATGCTCTGCTCATCATATAACTAGAAAGTGTAGTTAGGGAAGCCTTCTGGTCTGATTAATTCATCATCGCTTCCGTCTGCAGTCATAAGGAGTCCAGTCTTCTGGAAAAGTTTCTTTCTATAACTGAGATTTGTGTTCAATTTCTCCCATGCTTCACCAACCCACTTTGTAAGAAGTATTCTTCTTTCACCAGCAGTCAATGATGTCTGCCACTTTTCCAAATTATCATCTTCTTCCAAGTACTTGTCTAATTCCTGTCCAATTAATTGCTTAATCATGTATCCTTCTCCCTGATCAACTGGCTGGCATTTGTCGGTTTCGCCTGGTGGTAGTGGGTAAACTAAAGTTGATGCAAATTGTTTGCATGCTGAATGAAACTGTTGAGTCATTTGACAACTCAGGTTGTCCAGAAACAGGACATTTTCTGATTTTTTGCACACTGCAGGAGCAAATGTGTTCTTTACCCACTTCAGTGCAACATTACTATCCATCCAGGCACTTGGCTGCCAGTAAATATGAACTCTCTTATCATATGCATCCTTTTCCTTTTTTGGAACATTCCCCTTGCCTCTGAAGATAATGGATGGAGGAACAACTTGTGGGTCATCTGGGCATATACAGAGCTGCAGAGTACATTGCCTCTTATCCAATCCATTTCCTGGCTGTGAAATCCAAATTCCAGCTTTCCCCTTTTCATCATATGTTTGGTTTTGATTTATGATGAAGGGGCAAGGTACTTGATCAACATTGTACCGTCTTGATGGCATCCATCTGCCCCATTTGGCATGGAAATCAACAAATCCATCCCTGTGCCTTTTGGATTTTATGTCTTGTCTCAATTGCCTGTGAAAATTTTGGATGATAGGCAATTTATCATTTCCGCTCAGTTTTTTTGAATTAGTTTTTCTTCGAAGAGAAAGTTCATTCCTCTGTGTAAATCTGTACAGCCAGTTCTTGGAGGCTTTAAAGTGTTCTGCCATCTCATTTCCATAAAACTCTCTGATGGCTTGCTTCATTTTGATCTTTATCCATCTTCCACTGACTTTAAAACCCTTTGTTCTTTGCTGCTTTATATCTGAAACTATTCTGCTTTCAGCCAGTGAATATTTTCTCAGTCGAAACTTTCTTAAAATTCTTCTTGTTCTTCCAGTGCTTGCACTATCAGTAGCAATTCTGGTTTCTTTAATTTCAACTTGATAGCTTCCTGTCTCATATCTTCTTTCTGTTTATTCCATTTGCATACCATTGATTTGGATATTCCAACTTTTCAGCAATGTATTTATATTTATCACTGAAATTTTTGCTTTTGACAAAATTTTGTAACTCATCTATAACTTTGAGTTTGAAATGCAAAGTATATGATTTCCTTCTTACTGCCCTTTCAGTCCTCCTCGGTGCTTCAATGGTCATTGCTGCTTCATTTTCTTGTTCACATGATGGAATACTTGCCTGTTGTGTAAAGGAAGCATTCAGTTCCATGTTAGTATTCATTTTGTCTGTTATATCATTTGTTTGAGAGGCATCATTGTCTTTTTGCTTTGGAACAAGATCGCATGTTGGGTGTTTGTATGTGATGTGATGGTTCAAGTATTGTATTGATGTGAAACCACCACAAGACTTGGAACCTGGGGCGCAGTGAGGACAGTAGACTGTGTTCGACTTTTCTGATGCAAACTTGTTCAGTTCGACTTGATAGATGTTTCCTCGTGAGGTTTTCACTGACTTCGTGAATCCAAAATTTGCCAATGTGGCCTGTCGTGGTGTGGAAAGATTCTTTTCTTGATTGGATGCCATCTTTTTAAAACCATCTCATCTCTGCTGCATGCTTTCCGACTGACAATACAGCAACAACAACAACACTAGTCTGACAAGCAATGACAACAACTCCAAGTGTTGTGCCAATATGGCGGCCTATATGGGACAAGCGTGTATGTACGTGGAAACTGCGATGAGAGGTTATCACGTATATCTTTCAAAGCATAAATTGACATTGGGAGAAATATTGACAACTGATGTTGAATGTGATTCTGAAGCTATTGCAAAGGATAAATATGCAATAAAATTGATGTGTGAGGAAAATGAACAGATTGTTGGTCACATACCAAAGTATGCAGAGGTCATTGGAAAAAGATTTAACGCCGGTCAAGGAATGGGTGTGGAGGTGCCAATTGAGTTGAAGTTTAGTGGATGTAAGCAATACGTGGAAAGACTGCGGGACAAGCTTGTGTGTGCCCTACAGAAAGAAGGTGTGGAAACCTCCAGGAAACCTGAAATAATCATGCATGGCACCCAAGAAAAATGACAATAATCTGCATTTAAGTCATTGATACTTGCATAAATCAAACAATTTTGTTTTTATTGTGCGCAAGCAAATTCTCCATTTTGATGTTTTAGGCAAGGGATTCTTCTGGGCAGTCAGCCTCTTGGTGTGGTTGTGGTCTACTTGGAGATTACCTTCCTAACTTGTTTTACATGTTTTACAGCTGTGAGTCCAGAAAATTTGTTGTCAACCTTCCTTCGGCCCAGAAAATCTTACACACAGAGAGTGACCCTCATAAAAAGACCAGAAAAGGGCCCTGCAACAAAGAAAAAATGTGAAATTGGGTAGATAACATCAAATTAGAAGTCTGTTGGGGTCTTTGGCCCAGGGGCCCGCAGTCTCTAAAACCGCCATTAAGGAGGCGCAAATGATTTGTATTGTTGAGTTTCTTAATGTGCATATAAGAAACTACAACCTGCTGTTAGATTTTTTGCTTCTTTATAAGAAACCAAACAGCCTGATCTGAAAGAATGAGTTTCTTAAAAGCCTTTGAAGATGATTTTTAGGTCATTCATCATTATGCTGGGGAAAAACTTTAGTTTCAAGAAAATGTTGATCTATGTAACACATAGAGGCAATGAACACAAAGGAATCCATAAAGTGGCAAATACTGGAAGAATTATTTTGAGTCCAAGCTGGCACTGGTAGGCACATATAGTCAGGGCACCAGAAATTTATTTTTGAATCAGCGAAACTGTAAAGTTGTAAAACAATTGTTGAGGTTTGCATGGCCTAACCAAAGAAACTGTTGTGTCGTGTTCGTGTGTCGGGGCAATCAGTGAAGTTTGGATGGTCTAACAAAAATTAAGCTGGTAATTAAATTGGAGATGGTTAAATATAACATCTAAATGTATTCACCTACCTGTAAGACACATTGAAAATGCTCTCTGTAAATCTGGAGATAGTTTTCAAACTTAAAGTTGTCCTCTTGATAATTTTTTGTGATACCAAAGTTAAGCTGTTTCATGAATCAAATTCATATTTCATAAGGCATTTCAAAAGTTAGCGGCAATGGTTAGCGGTGCCATTGATGGAATTGAGGCCAAAGTCTTTTTCAATGTGATACAATGGCCTCGTTTCAATGTGGGATAAACTTCTATTATTGGTTAAGATAAACTAATCTCATTAAAAATTAACATTGATGAAGGTTATTAGATACTAATAGAGAGTAGATTAATCCTGCAATCTTTTTATATATGTAAAAAAATTACATTAGTAAAAAAATAGTAATCAGTTAATTATTATTCTTGACAGTTATCAATGGATGGTGAAGATGAATGAGAGATAATTGGTCCCGTCTGTAGATTGTATTAATGTCTTCATTCATCATGTGGAGTGTCCAGCGATGTTGACAGCATTGTTCAATATCAAATTCACACTCGCGTGGCACAAATCAACGACACGGATGTCTGTTCTCTCGATGCTTCGTGCATTCTCACCATTTTGGTCATAGTAAAAAAAGAAGATTGCCGGTTACATTAGTTTAAAGCTCGAACACCAACTTCAAGGGGTAACCTTTGTTCGAGGTTTCCTTGTGTTCATGAAAACTGCAATTTTAATTTGGAATATGTAATACTACATATTGAAGAGTTAAATTTAATAAGTACATTAGTTATCATTAGTTATTGGGATGAGAGAGGGATAATCTTAATGTTGTATGCAATTTCTTATCCGAAAAAACAATTGTCAATGGACAAATTGCAGTTTTCACAGAGAAAAGGAAAGCCATACTCCCATAGGCAATATCGGAGAGCATGGCAAAGCATATCTCTTTTGATACAGGCGCTACGCAGGACCCAGATCGTGTTGTTGTTGATAAACACCCCCGGACACTGAAGTGTTGTGAAAGTGTCCGGATCGTTCTTGGTGGATCTTATTGACTGGAGTGGTGTGGCAAACCAGAAATGAATGTTCATCACACTATAAAGTGCAACAATGCCGATCCGGAAGAACCACAATCTGAGCCCTCGTGTTTGGTGTGTGTGTTTTGGTAGACGCCCTTGAGAGCAACGCGATTTATGCTTTATGGTTTGTGAAGACCTTTACAGGACTTCTTGGAAGACAATATTTTTTGTCTTCATGTGTGTTTCCTCTGGGAGGAATACTTTAAGCCCGTCAAATGATGTTGCTCTTGACATAGCCACATATAGCTGACCATGTGTGAACACGGGCTCAGGTAAATACAAACCAACATACCTGAGAGATTGTCCCTGTGCCTTGTTGATAGTAAGGCAGTATGCTAGCCTGACTGGAAATTGCCGTCGCTTGATGTTGAACGGCATCTCAGTGTCTTGTGTTGACAATGTTATTCTGGGAATCATGACCTGCTGGCCTTTGTGTTCCTCGTGATGATCTCTGCTATGATGAGGTTACGTCGGAGATGGCGTACAATAAGTCTTGTGCCATTGCAAAGACCTTTCTTTGGATTTAGATTCCTCAGAAGAATGATTGTTGCACCAACCTTAAACAGAGAGAGTTGCAAATAACAATGTGTATTGCATTATAGTACTGTGATAATGAAGGATAATCAGGCTTAAAAAAGTGCTATTAGTGTGGACTTCAATTCATGTATACGTAATTATTACATAGGAAGATTATACCTTGAGTCTAAGTCGGTGTAACGGCAATCCATTAGGAGTTAGATTGTTGATAAACTCAATTGGATATGCCGCCTCCTCATCTGGATCCTCTGTTATCACATTGTCTGTGCTGTAGTATGTTCTTTCAGGAGTTTGTAGTCTTTCCAGAATGATGTCATTTATTTGATGTGAAAAGTCATTCTTTGGGGTAAGACAACAACGTTCTGACATGGTTACCGGATCTAGCATGAGGTGGGACTGTGGTGTATTAGGCTCGGGATATATGAAGTTGAGCATTTCCTCTCGCGAAGATGTGCATATTTGGTGTGGCAAAGTGATATTGTCGAGTGCATCATGTGGTTCTTGTTTGTTACCGAGTCTTGATATGATTTAAGACTCTCTGATACAATTTGCTCTCTTCCTGCCTTGGGAACAACCGGTAGCACTTGTCTGAAATCGCCACCAAGCAACATGAATTTGCCACCAAATGGCTTTTCAACTCTTGTGATATCCCGAAGCAGTCTGTCAACTGCTTGTAATGCCAATGCTGGTATCATTGAAGCTTCATCCCATATGAACAGGGTTGTTTCACGCAACACTTGTGCTCTTCGGCTCTGTCTCTTGACATTGCATGTTGATTCCAGCTTCAGTGGTATTGGAATTTGGAATTGCGAATGCGATGTTCTGCCATTAATAAGTAGTGTTGCTGCAATTCCTGACCAAGCCATACATTGAACTTTGTGTCCAGAAGCATTGAGGTTGCGAACCAACGTGTTGTAGAGAAATGTTTTCCCTGTGCCAGCTGGTCCGTCGAGAAAGTGACAGTTCTGTTCTGATTGCACCTCAATTGCTTGAATAATGGCTGTGTATACCACTTGTTGTTCTGGATTCAATGCAGCGCGCATTTGTTCTCCTTGCTCTCTTTCGTTTTCAACATCCATGTGATCCTCCTCTGAAAACATAAACGATAGTTAATTTGGTATAAATAGAAGCATATATTGGCTAAGTAATTACAGTGAATATCATCATGTTAAGTTGTAAATCACCTTGTTCTGGAATGACAAGTCGGCCGGTAGCTGAGGAAGGTGATCGTAGTTGGTGATTGACAAACCATGGACCTTCAAATTGTTGTCAATATCATGTAGACATTGATACATGTGTCTGTCTTGGAAGGTTATGTCTGGATTGTTGAGTTGATCACGTCTGACAAAGTCTTCACTCATTGCTTCCTTGAAGGTGTCGAAGAGTGTTCTTATGTCTGAAGGCGTTTGAAAGAGTAGCAATGTGGCAAACAACTGTCTGAGTTGTGGTGGCATATTAAAGATGACTGCGTCGTGTAAACAGCGTGTGATTTCGGCATCATCTTCTAAAAGCCCTAAAGCTAATGCTGCATCTTTGAAGGAGTCACATAGATTACCTTCTACCGTTCGAAGGTGTTCAAATGACGTAGCTCCTCGTTTATGCAAGAGCAAAAGTCTGAGGGCGAATTTTTGCTCGCAAGGTCTAGGCTGCACTTGAGTTACTCTACCAATGATTGGCATTGTTCTTCGTTGTCTGGCTGTCCATGTTTTTGAACGCTCCTGGAAGACATAGTGCTCTGGTATCTCATGATAGAGGTACTGACGTGCAGCTGGATCTTGCTGGTTGAGTTCAAACCATGCTGTAAGTGTTGTTCTATCACCAATGTTGTTGAGCCTTTGTTCGTCATCATTGTCATGAAAGATGACTTGTTGCTCAAATGGTAGATGAACAGAAAGCCGTTTAACTATGTGGCTTTTGTCGTGCATGGGGAACTGCATAAGCCGATAGACAGCTTCATGTGGTCCAATATATCTTGCGTTGATGTATTGGCGCACCTCGTCGTGTTCAATGTCTTGAGGTACTTGCTGTTGATTTTCTTCAAGAATTTCAACATGTGCCATATCATGTCCTTTGTGGATATATTTGAAGATGTACTTGACACTTTTTACTGTACTGCATATTTCCACGTTGATATGACACTGATATTTGATTAGTAGGTGTCTGTTGTGTGGCACTACCCAGGTATCATCCAAAATGCGATTATTCACATTGACTGGATGAAGACAGCGTCGTCTATAGAGAGGATAGCCGTTGACATTGATTTGAGTGTCAGCAACTTGTTCTTTTGGAAAATGCTTTTTGCATTTGTTATTTTCCATGCACACGCATCGAGGATTTAAAATTCCACAGGGTCCATGTGTCATGTGTTTTAGGACCAACTTGTGATATTTTGCATCCTGTGGGTCTGGAATCTCTGCTGATATCAGTTGATCCACCTGATAATGAATATGATAATCAACAATTTTATAATAGAAATAACGTACAGAATAGTTGTACTGTGGATTGCGTATAAATGTCACAATAAGAGAAAGAATTATTAGTGTTTGCAAATATTACCTGTTGTGGTGTTCGTGGTTTATCAGCTTGCGAAAGAAACAGGATCATGTGTGCGTGTGGTAGTCCTCTCTTTTGAAATTCTATGACATATACATGTGCTGTGACATGTCCAAGAATGTGCTTGTGCAGATGTCTTCAAGTAGTTCTTTGAGTTTGAGTTGAAATACTCGTGTGACAATGTCCGGTCGATCATTGGCCGTCTGGTGTGGTAGAATGTTTTCTTCTATCTCCTTCCATTTAGGATTGGCAGTCATTGTGAGGAAGATGTCTGGCTTGCCATACTTCCTTACGATTGTCATTGCATCTTGAAAATGTTGATACATGTTTCTTTGGCTGCCTGGAAAGGATGATGGTAGAATGATAACACGGCCAACATCGATATGGATGGGCTGATTCGGATTGTTAGCCCTGGCCATCTGGTTTTGATTTCAGCTCTTCTGTGGAGATGATCCATCAGGCCTCGATAAGTGTCAACACGAAGCTGACGTTGATTGTTCATAATCCAGTGCAGTTTATTGCCTTCTATCTTCGTATATGCATCTACCAGATACTGTTGAAATAGAAGTGATGCAATGTGGATGGCTGAGAATGCATCCCTGACCTGGATTCTGTATAAATAGTATTCGGTGAGGGTCAGTCTGGTACGGTGATCACGATTGATGTGTTGTTGATCTCTTACATTTGCAGTAGGCAATCGTTGAAGGTCCAAACTGTATCCTCTGTCACCGTGAAAGAATATCAATGGATACGTGAGAGGATCGGCACTTGGACTGGTTGCGTAAATCTTCATGAGATCTCCGCGTCTTGTTTGAACTTGCAGTTCTCTGTCGTCAGGATTTGGTGCACCTCCATTTTGTACAGTATATATTGCTGCAATTTCTCTGGCAGTTGGATTATCGTATCTGCGATTTTGTTGTGGGCGACCTGTTATGATCATTTTGAATGTCGGAACAGGCTGATTGTTTGCAATAGCTTGCTGCCGCTGTTCCTGCAATATTTCACCCATGCTTCGATAATGTTGTGCAAATCGATTGACTGCCATTAATTCATTCTGGAGAGGTGCAACGATGTCCAAATCAAGACGTTGTTCTGTTGCAGTATTTTGCCGTTCCTGCAACGCTTGTTGTGTATCCATGATGTAGAGTTCTGCATATTTTCTGGATCTGTCTGTTTCTGTTACACCTGCGATTGGTAACGAAATATACTTAAATACATAACATATGCATGAAAATCATGAATTTGAGAGCAGAAGGTATAAGTGAAATAATTAGCTATGTGAAATGAATTGGTCATTTACCAGTCATGTGATATGCCTTTCCGTGAATCGTGATAAACTGGTGGTCCAGCTCTGGCATGACGTACAATATTAGCCTTCCCATGATGCCATGGCCATTAATGAGTGTATTGGCGGAAGTGCTTTAAGAAATATTTTGATCCGGCAGTATCACCAGTGTTATAAATGCATGACACTGTTTGGAGGTGGTTGAATTAGATCCAGAGTGATTAAACCTCCCATGCAGCACTTGTTGTATTGTTTTCGGGAGTTAAGTTCTTCTTTGAAGTACTTTGCACCACAATGAATGCATGTTCTGTTCATTTTGTTTAAGTGGTGTGGTAATGGGGAGAAGGGGATGAGGTTTTCAGCTTCATTGTTCTCAGGGACAGGGTTGTCAACTTGGCATTTGCTGATCTTCAATGGGTTCTGGTATCTGATTTTCATCAGGTACTGGAAAACTGCGTGGTTGCATCTCAATGTCTGCAGGTTGTTCTCTGCTTGAAGCTCTTGGTTCAGAATGGGAAGCTCTTGGTTCTGAATGGGAAGCTCTTGGTTCTCAATTGGAAGCTCTTGGTTCTGAATAGGAAGCTCTTGGTTCAGAATAGGAAACTCTTGGTTCAGAATGGGAAGCTGTTGGTTCAAAATGGGAAGCTGTTGGTTCAGAATGGGAAGCTGTTGGTTCAGAATGGGAAGCCATGGGATCTGAATGGGGAGCCGTGGGATCTGAATGGGAAGCTGTGGTTCCATGCCCATCTGCATTGGCTGCATCTGTAAAAGGGGATACTGTGCAGGAAACGGTTGATATTCAGGGGCTTCTAGCTGACGGTTTTCAAGCTGCAATTGCTGAAGATCGTTGGCTGCTGCAAGTTCTGCATTGGTGGACTCTGCCTCCGGAAGCTGAGGCTGTTCGTTCTGCTGTCTTTGACGCTGACGATACTGCCTCATCTGATTTCTACGTCCCGCTCCTGTGATACTTCTCTTGACCTTGCGCGGCATGGTGCAAGTTGTAATGTAAAAAAGAAGTATAAAGTATGAGATATACAATTAGGCCAAATTATTGTAAATGTTATTGCTTGTTGACAATGGTCTTAATAGCAACAACAATGGAATAATTATGGCCTTGTGTAAAGCTAAAACAAAAAGAAATAATATGATATTTTTCAAGGTTCCATAATGATAAGGTAAAATTGGTACTGAAGTAAATGGAAAAGTATTGCTATATAATATAATGTATGTTAAATGAATATTCTTACGTTTAAACTGTGGTCGTTTCTGTTGGGTAAACAGTCACTAAAATGGAATAGAGTAAATTTATAGTGGAAAAAGAAATGAATAATGGACAAAAGCTCAGAATACCTGAATAAATAAAAATGAACTGTTTGAATCGAGTGCAGCAGTTTTTAATAATCTGTTGAAACACGATTTGAGAATTTGTTGTTAATAAACTTACTATCCATGAAAGAAACATTGAATTAACGAAATAGTTTGTTGTACAGAGGCTCATTTGGAAAGAGAGAAATAAAAACAAAAATATAAGTTTATTGTGGAGATGAGTTTGTGAAAGAGAAGTGTCCGTTATTTGAAAATAGATTTAGCTGGCCTTTATTTATAACAAAAACACACAGTTAAAGAGTAAAATAGATCAGTGAGCAAGGGAAATTGTAGTCAAACAATAAATATCTTACCGAGTCTTGTGTCTTTAAAATGTATAGATAGAAACAAAAGAGAAATCAGAATAGTTGTAAACTTAAAATATTTGATAAAGAAATGATACCTGCACAACACGTAACCCGTCTTTGCAATTAAAAGCATACGAAAAAAACAATAATTTTCGTCTTATGAGGCGAAGTAGTGATAAGTAATCTGGCTAGCTTGTAGTTATTAAAACATGTTGAAAGTAGGTATACTTACTCAGCGATAAATAAGATAAGATTATTATAGCCTTTAGAAAATTTGGCCGGTTAAAAATAGACAAAGTCAATTTTAGAGCGGGATTTCTATTGTACTACATCGCCTCCGTGATTGGTTTATACGCGTCACGTGACAAAAGAGGAGGGAAAATTCTCGTGGAAAGGGATTTCCCCTTTGTCCTTCTGACTTTTAAAGGTGGGAAGGAGAAGCTTAGCACGTGACAGACTGGTTGCGCTCAAAGAGATAGGATATAAGATAAGAAAACATTATAAACTTTAAAATATTATGTTATGTTCATTTTACTGAATATTTACAGTTGGTTTAATAATGTTCATATTTTTTAAACAATATATTATCGTTCAATTGAGGAAGTTGATGGAGATCACAGGGTTCTGATGCATCAAGTTGATAAAAAGTGGCCGATAGCGTCTGGAGTGCAAGCCTCTCGTTAACACTATGGGGCAGGCACGTGTGCACGTTTCGTCTGTCCCTGCAAGAAGAAGACAAAGGAAAAGAACAAAGACAAAGGAAATGTTGTAACAATCAGAATTTTATTTGCGAGATTATTATTATTATATTGTAAAGGAAAAGAAGCCATGGCCTCGATAGATAGCATTGACGACGAAGAGAGCCGATCAAATCGGAAGAATATGATAAATGGTAATAATATAATTTGATC
>RQOL01000758.1:39152-99658 GCA_013076295.1 Sanderia malayensis | reverse complement strand
GGTTACCAACTCATTTTGGATAAATTGAAAAAGCAAAGTGAAAGTTGAACGAGATGGAATACAGGGTGACAGGGTAGTTTTTCATCTCTTGCATAAGTAATTTACTATTAACATGGTAAATAGGAGTATGCATGACATTACCAGTAGATGCATTTGATACTTGGCTTTTAGCATTCACTCGATATGAGAATTAGTTATGCAATCGAATTTGAAATCTCCTTCTTTCACATTTGCATTCTGCTTTGCAAACATGCATGGCGAAATTGCATCATTGCATCGTGATGAAATAATACGCAGCTCTTACACATGGCACGCAAGAAATTGCTACACTATATTACATGACAATGGCAATGGTAAGTGTGAACGAAGGCTACTTCAAAAATGCTTCATACCACGATGGACCTTTCTAGTAGTAACTCCTGGTCACGCAGCGCAACTGGAAACCCTACACCAACCGGCAGAGAGTCGCATCGTAGCACATCTATACAATAACAGAGTAGAATTCATCTCACCAGTTTCAATGACACTCTCTCTCGCCAGATTGCATCATTTTAGCAAATCATCTGCAAAAGATCACGGAGCATCATTACTGCGAGTAGCATCATCACAAATAGCTACAACTAAAATTAGTGTCAGAGCAATTATTCGGAAACCCGTACATAGAAGCACTTGACAAAGCTGCACTACTTCGTTCACTTAAATATCATTGCATCTGCACTTGCAAATATGTCTTGTATTCTGGGCGGTCCTTGAATGTTCAAGGTTAACAACTTTATGTACAACCACTTTCTTAACTTCCTTTCTCCATCTCTCTCCCTCCCACTCTCCTGGCAAGCTTTCAATCACATCGCTCCAAATGAAACAACTCGATTCAAAGCTTCTTTCAGGTCAACATAGGGGCCAAGCCTCACTACCTACACTTAATCATTCATAGACTATGAAAGAAAAGGAAAATACAATTACAAGTTGCACTACTCAAGAGAGCTCCTCTGAAAGAGCTACGTCACAAATCCCAGACACTTTCACGCAGCGGTTTCCAGCACAGCCACAACAACACCACTGTGACGTAAGATGAATAATGTTGCTATAGCTATATAAGAGATTAACAGCCGTCCGAAACTCAGTTGCAGTTTCGCAATTTCCTAAGCGCACATAAGAGAAACAGTATTCGCGAGTTTTCATCGATAAATTTACACAAATTATCAACTCATTTTGGATAAATTGAAAAGGCAAAGTGAAAGTTGAACGAGATGGAATACAGGGTGACAGGGTAGTTTTTCATTTCTTGCATAAGTAACTTACTATTAGCATGGTAGATAGGAGTATGCGTGACATTACCAGTAGATGTATTTAATACTTGGCCTTTAGCATTCACTCGAAATGTAAGAGTGGGCGTGAACCAGGAGAGGATTCACGCAACTTCTAAGTTCAACTACTAACTGAAAGCTGATAAATCGAAAGTTAATACAGAAAATAAGCATGATGAGAGGATGAAATGATATGCATAAAAATTCAGGCAACAAATGTACCGTATTTCCTCGATTAAACGGGGCGTTTATTAATCCCGGCACATTTGAGGGGCGCCTAATCGACGGGGGCCATTATTCGAGGGGGGGGCGTTTATTAGAAAGTACAAGATCACATTCTCTGTTATTGGGTCCAGAAAAAAAGAAAATGGTTTAGTTGAGCCTTTCTTTATCGAGCAACAACGTAGAAAATGAAAGTCGCCATGGTTTTGCACAAAGAGAGGGAGCGTTTATTGCAAAAGCTGGCAGCATAAGGGGGCGTTTATTCGAGGGGGGCTTTTAATCGAGGGGGGCGTTTAATCGAGGAATTACGGTATTAAAATTTCAAAGCGAGATTGCAATGCGCTGTACTCGAATCGAAAAAGGGACAAAAAAATTGTTGCAACCTTTGCCACGGTGGAATCCATTTAGTTTCCGCCGGAGAAATCCGGCGTGCCGTTGAAACAATGGATCACGTGTTTTTCTATTGTTCTTTGGCGTTATATCCGTCGTAGCCTCCACCCTGGAGCCTTTGGCTGTTAGAATTGTTCCGCCTGCTATTCTGGAGTAGTCTACCTGCAGACCTGCCTTGATGTTTTAGGTATTACATACCCAAGATTTCTTTTTTGAAAAATTTTCTAGCTGTAGCTTGAACATTCGCTGATAGTTAGCTCTATCAATCAACGATTTGGTCCTTAGGCCCAATTGGCCATGAAGAGTGCGCGTGAACCAAGAGAGGATTCACGCAACTTCGTCACCGAAGTCATATCATTTTTAGAAAACGTCACATATATTAAATGGCTACCGCAACAAGACGGCCGCTGCAGCGATATTCTAGCCATATTTCGTCCTTGAATGGCTACAATTTAGAAAGTCACAGGTTCCTAACCTTAACCATGAAAAAATGTCATTGTACGTGTAAGAAGAAAAAGGACCGTTACGGTTACACCTACAAACGGAACATTTCTTTGCCTTCTCGAGACCAATGTAGTGGAAGTAAGTTTTAAAAACATGGCTGGGTCTGAAAAGAAACACGTGTTTGTGGTTTTATATTAGATCCTGGAGTTGTTGCAGAAAATGAAGATGAAGACGAATTTGCTGGAAGTTTATCATGTAAAATATTTTGTCTTTTTTCAACTTTTTTCATTTCTTCCTTCCCTCTAATCCATTTCCGATTCTATTTATACATTATTCATTCATTCCTGTATTTATTTGTTGATTTGTTAAGTCATCCATTCATTTGCTCATCCACATTCATCAATCTGAAATCAACAACATTTACTATTCAACTATTTTATCATATTATTTTTCTTTCAACTTCCTAGAATACCTCAATATCTGGAAGGCAGATGGGATGAGAGAAATATTTGTGAAAATAGCATTAAAATGCCATTGGGCGATACCATACCTTAGTTCGTCAGGCTTCAGCAGCCATCACGCAATAATCGATTACATAATGATGACCAGATTTTAGTTTAATATTATTAAACTTGGCCTAGTTTTCATTCACATAATTTGGTTTTATATCTGTAATGACATTTTATTTATTTAACTGCTACGGCTTTAGCATACATATATTGCAGACAAATGTAATTGAAAATATGTCATGTCAGATAAAGAAATGGAAGTTTCCTTGTGGCTTTGCTGAACCAAATGAAGATATCGGGTAAGCATGAATCTTTCTTTATTCTTGTTTCCTGGATTGCATGCAAAACCTACCACTTATATCATGTGAAATATAAATATCTGATAAAAATTTCTTGCAAGACTTTGCATATCACTTATTTATTCTAGTATATGTATATATCTTGGAATAAAAGCCCCCCTTTTTATTAGGTTCTCTTCTCTAATAAGCTTCTTTTTTAGTTGAGATTTTTAATAAAGCTCGCCCTCTCTATTGAGCCTCCCTCCCATGGCTAAAAAGAGCTTTTTTGGTATGATTGTAGCCATGAAGTTATCTTTGCTTTAGGTGCTACTGTGATCAGAGAAATTAAGGAAGAAACTGCCATTGAAGCTGGTGAGTCTGTGGGAATGACTTTGATTCTATGATTAGAATGGAATTTTGCACGTAAAAACTTGAATCCACGGAAGCGTTGCCTTGACATCAATCTCTTGTCGGAACAAACTAACATGAGCTAAACAACATATCAAACGACCCCAGTTAATCGAAAATGCTGTCCCAAGCCAGATAGAGCGATCCGTTTTTAATTATATCGAACCTTTAAATGGAAGCATAACACGTACAAGTCTCACAAAGCAGACGAAAAACTTAACTTACAACTAAAAATGAGACCATCCATAGCGGTACTGCAATAGCAGGACAACCAGTGTCTTGGGTGAAGCAAGCTTCAAGCCCACAGACCAATTCCAAAAATCAGTTTAATATTTGAGCACCCTTGGGTGCATATCAAATATTAAGCTGATCAGAACAGATACTACACTGGATGGCATGTTGTTGATTGATTTCTTTCCTTTGCTTCGAATTTTTTGTTCTTTCTTGTCAGTTTTTTACTTGATTTTCTTGTTCTTTCTTGTCAGTTCTTTACTTGATTTTCTTGTTCTTTCTTGTCAGTTCTTTACTCGACTTTCTTATTAGTTCTTGTTAGTTCTTGACTTGACTTTCTTGTTCTTTCTTCTCACTTCTTTTCTTGACTTTTTTGTTTCTTCCTGTGAGTTCTTGACTTGACTTTCTTGTTCTTTGTTGTCAGC
This sequence comes from Sanderia malayensis, assembly GCA_013076295.1. Classification (NCBI taxonomy): domain Eukaryota; kingdom Metazoa; phylum Cnidaria; class Scyphozoa; order Semaeostomeae; family Pelagiidae; genus Sanderia; species Sanderia malayensis. Next base: position 95,444 of record RQOL01000758.1, on the reverse strand, counting down.
TCTTTACTCGGCTTTCTTGTTCTTGTTAGTTCTTTTCTCGTCTTTCTTGTTTTTTCTTGTCAGTTCTTTACTCGACTTTCTTGTTCTTGTTAGTTCTTTATTCGTCTTTCTTGTTCTTTCTTGTAATTCCTTTACTCGTCTTTCTGTTTCTTTCTTGTCAGCTCTTTACTTGACTTTCTTGTTCTTTCTTGTTAGTTCTTTATGTATTCTTTCTTGCGTGTCTTCTCTTGCACTTGAAAATTTTGTGTGTCGACTTTTTCACTTACAACATAATTTAAGCAGTTGCAAACAATAGCTTCTCTTCCGTCAATCACTCGTCCAATTCTGTCATTCATTCACATTTTTTAACCAATTACTTTTGAATAACAGAAGTTTACCTAAAAAAAGGTTGACTAAAAAACAACGTCCAAACTCCTGCTCGTTCGACAAGACTTCAACCAATCTTATCTTTCCAACAATACACGCTTGCATTCTAGCACTGATTATTATTATTCTCACTGGACTTTACCCAAACCATTAAAGGTGTCCGACCGCGAATCGCACCTTTTATCCAAACCAATTCCTTAAATGTTTAATTTTTTTGCAACGCCCCATTCAATCACATTCTTCATTTAAGTGGAGCGAACAGACAGACAAAACTTATTCACTTCTTCAAATTTGTCAGAATGGATCATATATGTTTTATATCAATCCACTATATTCAAAACCGATTTTGCTGAAATGGACATAATAACAAGTGTGTTCGACGTATGATATTTCTCTTTTTCAATGGACGACATCCTGACTATCTGGAGCAGCAAATCCTCAATAAAGACGGATTTATCACAACAATCATTTGGGTACATGAGGTTTGCGAAACTTTTGACCTTGCTGTTAATGTTACCTTCCTCAATATCCAAATGTTTCAAGACATCCTTCGTGCAATTCCTGACATTCCAAAGCTCAATATTCGAGGAGTTGCTGTCACAGCTTTATTTATAGCTGATAAGTTTCACTCCGCCAACCCTCGATCTGCATTTACATATGCATACATGACAGCTGGAGCAGTTGATCATCACTCCATCTTGGATAATGAACTAAAAATTCTACATGAATTGAATTGGACTTTTTTCACGAAACCTACACCACGATTGGTCTTGGAATCCACACTCCAAGTTGCTGGTTTGCAAAACTATAAAGACTCAAAAACTTCATCATCAAACATTTACTATACAGCTTGCTATATTTTGGAATTATTTTTTCTTGATGGTCCTTTATTTACTTGTTTTAGTGCTCAACATATTGTCATATCTATTTGCAGTTTTTTAACAACTCTTTTCCCCAATCTTTCATTAACTTTCACCCTTTTATTTCCAGTACTTTCTTTCACATTATGTATTCGTTTCATGCCAATTTTAACTAAATTGATTCGCGATTCTACTTCTAATTCAATCTATCTTAAAGGGCTTATGCAGCCAAAAATGGCATATCATTTTTTTTGCTGAAATGGAGAGAATTTAACGTGCTTAGAAGCATCCCGCAAATAGAATTTGAAAATATTTTGTAGTTTCTGAGTAATTCATTGCCAAAGTAAGCATTTTGGCCAACTTTTTGTAGAAATTTTGTTGAGTTCCATAAATGCAGAACTCCTGTTAAAAACTTAACAATGCCTTGCTGCCATACTATGGGACTCAAATTTATTTTGGCTGAAATCAAAATTTTCAAATATTATACACTTGGATGCCTTTGTAAATTTTCACAATTAATAAATGCAATATTCCACGTGCAAATCCATGTGGAAAGAGTAATTGGACTGCTTTGAAATAAATTTACAATATTGCAGAGCATCATCCCCATCAAGTTGCTGATGAGCAAAACTACAGAAGAAGATAGCATTCTTGGTGATCTTTTGGTTGTATGTTCAGCTCTTTGCAACCTCTGTGAGTCTGTTGTTCCTCTGGAATGAAACAGCAGCACTGAATTTGTCACCCTTTAAACAGCTTTTTTCAAAGCTACCCAATAGACCAATGTGTAACCCCTTGTGTTGTCAAACAGAGTATATATTCTTCTTGTATATATATATCTAGTGGGGCGAGTTGAGTTGTTACCCAACCAAGAAAAAAGTTCTGAAGTACAAGAAGATGTAGACTTTTCTTTGAACTCAGAAACACTATAAATATAAAAAAAATTGCCGCAACATGAAAGCAAACTTCCCCTTGTCCGACCAAACAAGTATAATGTCCCCTACATACAGATCCATCATCATTAACGACGACCCAAGCAAGGGTTGCCAGATTGAATTCTATAAAAATCCCACATCAAGCCCTGAAAAATCCCAGAATGCAATAAACTTGCTAAAAAAATCCCGAGATATATTTTGTTTTTTCCCATGACGTCATTCACCACCGGAACGAGACTTTTACCTCTTGGCAACGAATTTTCACGAAATTTCTTTCAATGTTCTTCACACATTTTTTTCTTTGCGGCCCTTTTTGTCCCATTCCTATCGATGAATCCTACTTTCGGATTGTGATTGGCAAGGTTTGAATCAAATGTGCTGCTCTTAAACTATGAATTCTGTATTTTCCTGGTTGAAATGAGAAATGAAAACGCTTGTAATCTCTTCTCTAGAAATCCCGAGATCTTTCCCGAGATTTTTTGCCCAAAATTAAATCCCGAGGAAAATCCCAACAGCCCTGAATATTCCCGAGATCTCGGGATAAAATCCCGAATCTGGCATGGCAACCTTGGCAAGCTTGATTAGGCAATTTTTGTGAAAATACTGCGAGTGTCGTACTTTGGCAAAAAAAGATACAAGGGGGGCTGGATTCGCTTAGAAATTTTCTCATAGGTTTGGCAAGTGACAACATACGGATATGCATTCATACTTTTATAAGCTTTCAAACTTGAATGGGTAAAATTGCTTGTTGAAGTAACCAGATAATTGTAAACGGCTGCGTAAGAAAATTTAGGCCACTGCTCCAGAGGAGTATCAAAATCAGACTTATTCAATAAATATGGGTCTGATATCTGTAAAAATTGTAACTTCTGATCGTAAACTAATTTTAGCTCAGAGGTGAGACCAGAGTAATGTACAGAAGGCGAGTGACAAGCTCCAAAAGGGGCGTTCTCCTTCGGCGCCTTTTTCGTGGCCGCCATTTTGCCACTCATTTTACCACTCAGTAATCCGAAAAGAATGAGTTCTGTGACGTCAATATGCATATCATCTATGAACGCATGTTTTACGTAACGAAAGTCTTCCTGCTTGCTTTTTCCTCTCGTTCAACAGCTCTTCTCGGCCTTTTGCATTCGCATCTCATAGGATTATAGTTTGTGACCTCTGTGGTTTTAATTGCATATTTCCGTGTTTAAAAACTATAGAAGGTAAGTTCATGACTCTGAGCACTTTATTGCCACAATATTATATAGTTAATATATTTCTTAATGTTAGAACCCTCTTTAAATGTTTTATGACATTTTTGATTTCAAAATGGGCGTATCAATCAATTACTTGCGTTATTTACGGTTCGAAAACATGGCTGAGGTTGCAGATGCCCAACTGCGACTCGTCAAAAATGGAGTTCTTTTTTATCTGAAGCTACAAATAGATACCATAAAATATGTTTTATTATATTTCAATTATCTATAAGAATATCTGGTATAGCTTTCAATCGTTTTACAACATACAATATTGGTTTTTCCATGTGTGAATATTCACTTCCTTCCTCATCTTTTGATATTTATGGAAGTTATACAAATTCCAACAAAACAACCACTTGGGGTAGGGTTGGCCCATCTTGTGCAATTTGGCACACATTTCTTGGATTAATTTCTGAATAGTTTAGCAAATGACAGCTCGTTGTTACGAGTGTAGCTTAATTTTGCCATGAATCCAAAAATGTCTGGATTTATGTTTTTGCAAACGTGCGTTTACAGATCAGGAGAAGCAATATGATGATAAAAACGTTTCTTACTCAATCTATGAATCATTTTACAGTGCAACACCTCACACCATCTGAAACATACAGCCAGCTAAGTTTTAGATGATGAGGTTGAGGAAATGTACTTTGCACCAGGAAGTTTTCCAAAAAATAGATTTTTATCCACATGCCACCACAATTAGTCATAGTGTTTTTGACCTTGTCATAAAGCTTACCGTAAGTCCTTGATTGAGCCCCATCCTCAAATAAGCCCCCACCTTAAATTTGTTTCCAAAATAAGCCCCCCAAAGAGGGATTATTTGATTTTAGAAGAAGTAAAATAACTTGATGAAATGTAAATCATAAGTTAAAAGGACGACTTTTGGATAACTTTTGATCAAACTTGATAACTTTATATTTGAAAGCTTTGGAGATACATTAATTGATGGACTTTCCTTTTTTTTAACATACTTCGACATAGATAATGCCATGAAAACAGCATGTCTTACTGACAATTTTTGCCTATGCAGAATAAGCTCCCTTATGAATAAGCTCCCGCCATAAAATAGTTTTGCCAAAAAGCCCCCAGGGCTTAATCGGGGGCTTGTGGTATTTCAAGTTAAAATAAAATAATGAGATCTTGTCTCAACTTGTTTTCCGATCTTTAAATGCCTCAAGGGAAACCATTGGCAATTGTTGTGCAATTTTATCAGAGTCGTTTTACAATACAAGGGATGTAGAGCTTGCTTATTTGACATAACACAATCCAATCATTATAGAACTTTCCATGTTTAGCAAAGTTTGCCTAAGTAACTAAGTAAAGTAAGTACGAATATTTATTATTTATACTGGATAGCCACTTCAACTATGATAGCTGTTATCAATGTGGGTCCAGTTGGTATAAACCCTTACCCCCAGAAATTCTGGGTACTCATTTACCGACCTCGAAAGGATGGACAGCTGAGTTGGCTGATGGCTTGTAGTTCGTGGTTCCGACCATACGTGGATTTGAACCAGTGAAGGCATTATCTCTAAAGGATCAAACCCAGCACCTTAACCACTAGGCTACACCACCACCTTGATTCTTGTTGCAATAATCAGAGCTGAGCTGGAGTGGCTGGCTATGTTGGAAAGTTAAAGTTGAGAAGCTGAAGGAATTATGCCTTTCAAACAAAATTTGTTGTAATAATATTACTTTAAATTAGTTGCATTCATGCTAAGGAGTGTTTGGTATCGCAAGAAATTATCCAAGATTCAATTCTATATTAAAGTTTTTTTAAATGGGCTGCATTTTTTAATTCCCCAGAGATCATGGAAGACACTCGTGGTAAGATAGAAGAGGAATCTTGTACTGAAGTTCAAGAAGGTAAATTTTAATTCTGCTTTATTAAATGTTGTGGGAGCATGTTTCACAATTGGCGTTATAATTAAATCAATAAATCACATAATTAGAATACATACATAGTTTATTTTTTTGGATATTTCCAGCAACAATTGTATTTCTATTGTTTGAATGGTCCACCATGTGTGAAAATAATTGATTGTTTCATTGACAAGCTCTATTATTTATTTCATTAGAGTTTACGCATGGCATTGAAAGAATGGACATAGATAAAGACGTTGTTCCAGGTTAGTTGTATTTCAGATATTGATCTGCTTTGTTTTCATAGATATATAGTATAATTTCTTAAATGTACTTGCAGTATTTTTGTGATTAAATGTCTTTTAAATTCATTTATTTATTTTTATTTGGATTTATTTATTCCTGCATTTTTAGAGGGGTTTTTCTTTCAGTGGGGTTTTATTTGTTTTAAAGTATTTTTTGCTGATGTTGTTTAATCAAGGAGTTGTTGTAGTTTTATTACTAGTTGTTTTGTTCTGTTACATGCTCTATTATTGCAACTAAGTTCTGCTGTGTTGTGTCAACAATATGGCTTTAATAGGTTAAGGAAATCATGAAAATTCTCCCTTTTGAGTGCATTTTATTACCAGGATTTTGTAATTTCCTGTTTAAAAACATCCCAATCAAGTTTTGTCCAATCTGAAAGCTAAATATTATTATTAAGTCTCTTGCAAATGGCACACTGTTACAATGTAAAGATTTATTGATGGTGTATTGAGTTTGCAAAGTAAATCATTGACTATCAATGAATGGCAGATAAACTATTTATTCAATTATATGTTCAATTACTTTTCCAAAAGTGTAATTATATCACATTGCAATAATCATTGTCAAATGTTTGATAAAGGCAAAGAATAAAATCCAATTGTTATTTATTTCTCAGGTGCTACACATATCGTGTATCATGCACCAGTCATATACATAGCTTCTGGTGAATCACCCATAACAATTGGCAGTATTGAACAAGGTTAGTGTTTTGGCTAGTGATACTCAATGCCAATTAGACATGGTAATTGGTTTGCGTTGGCTTGCTTAAACAGCAGAAGGAAACCAATGTCATAACGCGAGAATCACCATATTGGTTTATTTTTGTAGAATTAGCAAACAACATGATGAGATTACAACTTATTGTAATCTCATTCAGTAATATCTTTGTAGTATGTTCAGTAATATCAAAAAACAACCAACACATTGAGAATTTTGCAACTATTAATGCTATGAAATCATATTTGTTCAGTGATATTATCCCTAGAAGCAAGTTTTGGTTCAATCAGCTATCTCCTTTACTTGTTAACCGTGGAATGTGTTCGACCTTGAAGGGCTTCTCTCGTCATATTAATTTTTTATTCCATTTCTGGGTAGTTTTTGACGCAAAAACAGTTACTGCAGTTTTTAAATTTTGAAATTCACCCATTAACGCCCTTTTCCGCCTTTAAAAATGGGCTTTCCATAAAAATGCACTTGTTCAGAATCTAAGGAATCTGTTGGTGTTGGTGCCTCGCTTATCATGAAAAGCGTGAGCTTTTTCACAAAAAGGACTAAGGAGGATGATTTGCTCACGCTTATACTGCAAGAGTAGGAGAGGAAGTAGGTGTCCGAGGACACGCATGCGCACTAGAATGTGTTAAGATCACGCATGCGCGAGAATCTTCGAGAATTGAAAAGAGCATGGACAGTAAAAATAATCGAAAACGATAAGGGAAGGTTGTGGAAAGTTAGTTTGAAGTTGCAAAACATCGCCAAAGCTGATAAAAGCCCATAAAAAGCTTAATTACTAAAAAACGGTTTTGTTTATGAAAAAGATTTTTACAACAATAAAAAGAAGATCTCTTGATTATATTGAATGAATTGTTTCATATTTTTCGTGCACTTATAAGATGATAAGAATTTGTTAAATAAATCGCAAGAAAACACAAAAATATCGAGGAACTGGCAAATTCACGTTCTCGGCTCGAGATTGAATTCAAAGAACCAATCAGAAACTTTCGAATGCGACGTTCGAATGTACGCGGCAAATCTCTGTCATGAGAAATCAGAAACTTCTAGAATCTGGAATGACATTCAAACACACCGGATAGTCAAAAAGTAGTTGCGTTTTTTCTGCTTCAAATCTTTTTTATCCTTACAGCTTTATTTGGAATTAATTCATAATATTAGTGATTATGATTCGTTTATTTTAGAGCTTGAGAAAAAGAAGAAAAAACATGAATCAATTAACGATTGAAAATGGAATTTTAATTGCGTTTGAATGTCCGATGTGTTGGGTACTTTTACCGTTTTTGAGCATAAATCACCGCTGCCCTAACGATAATGATGATGATGAAGAATATGGTAGTGATGATGAAGAAACCGATGAAATTATAATGAAGATTTTCATCCATGCATTGGCAGATGTTAGTATTCAAAAAAAATATATTATAAATGAAGAGTAACTTAATAATAATAATGGTAATTGAGAAAAAGTATTACTGTGTGTATTCTAATATGCTTCTACCTCTCAACTGCGCATGCATCACTTTATGGCTCGAACCTTCTTTGAATGATTACATAATCTTCATTCGAATTGGCATACCTTAATCAGGTGGGCTAGAACCGGCCTCTTAACTGCGCATGCGCCGGATTTCGAGTAATCTATAATCAAAGGAACCTTGAGGTGACTCGCGACAGATGGCTTTTATTTCACTGTATTATCCAGAAAGTGAAGAAAGTAATATTAAATTAAATGGCTTATGCAGCCTGAAATGACATATCGATTTTTTTACGGAGGTGGAGAGAAAAAGATCTGAGTATCACTATGAACCTATTTTGAGTGTTTTCTGACGAGTATAAGTATATTTGTTCCAAGCTCAAACACAGCCAGGTCTGCGCGATATTTTCCTCACATTATGAGTCAATTCTCGTTGCTTTCAATTAAAAACAGAAATTTTAACAAATTTTGAAAAAAATAAAACTTTCAAGATTTTGATTCAGTGTGACGTCAGAATGAACCGAGCTATTGTTCTTCAACTATTGTTCTCTGAGGAAGAGCTGCCCGGTCTGTTCTGTGTTGAAACAGTGTCTGGCTAAAATCTTTTCAAAATGTCGGATTGCGAAAATAGTAGTTCAAAACAAATTCCTCTGACAACGAAGGACGAAGTCTTCCTGAGGATAGCGAAGAAGACGAAGACTATTCAGTAGTCAGTTCGTATAGTTGAAACTCGCACGAAGGAGAACCTCTTGCAAGAAGACCCAGAGCAGTGATGATAAAGAATCGGGTTGTGAAGGCCTACCTAGATATCTCTGAAAGAACTGGATGCCCGTTTTGAAAATAAAACTTATGTTGATAATTGGTTAGTTCATTTGTTATTTAATAAATTATTGGCAACTGTTAAACATTAATTCTATGGAATCATATGAGTTTTGTTCATTGTACTGTTTTGTCTTCAGTTGTTACGGTCCAATCCAGGTCTTTAGAAGAGTTTCGTCTTGCGAGACTTCTGGAGAGAGACGAATTTAGTGTTGGCGCAGCAAATTCAAAAAACATTTGTTTTGAGACCACTCACGCAAACATTTTGACTCCAGTTTTCGATCTTGTTTCATCAAGTTAAAAAACTATCATTTTCCAAAACAAAAATGAAATACTATAATTGTTGTATTAGTTGCATAAGCATTCAGCTAGAAAACTTTCTTCTTTTCACCTGATGCGATGCTTGCAAAGTGATATCATACTTGGTAGCCTCACTTCAAATCAAAAGTGAACGTTTGAATCTGAGGCACATACCTTATATGGGCAAGTAAAAAGTCTACACAGACACAGACACAACATTTTCAACATGGTCTCTTCCTGGATATGAACATAATGAACATATGCACTCTACTACAGATATGAGCGCTGTGTTTATATTTGGTTTATGTTGTAAGTACTGTTCAACCCATTCTCACGGCTCATATATGCATTGTTGATATGTGCAAAACTGCCTTTATATATACACTGTAGAAATAAATACAGTCAGACTTTGGGTGCGTAACGGACATTTTTTCATCATTGCGCACCAGCACGACACGACACGCTACGCTATTCATCAGTTGTTGTAATGGTCGACGTTCGCCTTCTTTGCAGTGTGTAGAGTTTATTATGTTACACTTACTGTTCTACACTGTTCCATAAAGAATGGAAATCCCAGCCAAGGTTAGAGGCGTCTACTTTATGCGATTTTTATTTCAGATGACTTCTTGAACGTTTTGCATGTGTAGGGTGATTTAATTGTGATTTGTATAGGCCTAACTAGATACATGTTTCTATGCACCAGTACCCAGAGATTTAATACAGTGGTATGTGATAATTTTGTACAGAATTACTGCATATACTTTTGTATATATTCAGTAACTTTATGCACGCTACAACAATCTCAGAAACATTTTATATACCCCACAAGTCAATGGCACCTTTAGTTATGTTGTTTAAAGAGACATTGTTTGTCTGGTATCCTAATGTTTATTTGGGATTTTAATTTTTGCACTTATTTTATCAACCAGACAGTTGAATTATCCTGAGAACAATACAGAAACTGATCAAATCAAGTTCTGGTTCTATCAAACTAAGCTTATATGAGATCTGGCAGCCTTTATGACACATTTAATGTGAAATTTTTTATTTTTGTGATTTTTGTATTGAAATATTTGGGTTATCTCTAAGCAAAACAAACTTCAATTGCATATGTAGCATTGACTGTTAATGTAAACAGAAAGTTTCTGAGGGCTTACTTATTATCAAAGGGTTTTTGTTATATATGTTTCATGTAATCTTTGTTTGTTGTTAAAGATTTTGTAAAAGTATGATTGATTGGGATGATTATGCTTGAGCCATGCAAATATGTCTGTTTTTTGCCTATATCTATTTCTGAAGTGATTATTATGCAGAAAGATCTTTATTGAAGCATAAAGAAGCATGTTTTGTGGCAATGAATGGCCTTTCTTTTTCTTAAAAAGGAAAAAACTAAGCGTAAACAAAAGAAGCAGGGCTCTCTTGAAGAAGCACTGGCAGACCTTGATGATATTCCTTCTCTTGGTATTTCACGAAAGAGTCAAAAAATAAAGGTTTACCAGCAAAATAAGAACTGTTTGACCGGTAAATATGAAGTCAAAAGCACTAAAACATATCCAAGGAAGAAAAAGGTGATAAAAGCTTTAAAATCTAATTCAGGTATGCTCTTTCGTTATTTGATAAAATTCTATAAAGATTTGAATTGATTCTGCTGTTTAGGTCAACTACTAGATTTACAAGGAATTTGTTTTTACCAAGGTCCTGCAGTTGCATCATCGTCAAGCACATATGATTTGCCTGATTATTCAGTGGAGCACGATTCAATAGATGATGGTGAGAAGTAGTCGAATTTGGACAAAGTTTTTATTGCATCATGCAAAATATATCGGTAACAGAGCTTTGTGTTTTGCAGATATTATGGAGTCAGAGAGAGAATATTCTCCAGAATTTCTGACAATGCTGGATGAAATTGAGAAAGATATTCCATTTAAAATGGAAAAAACTGCCTGGGAAAGGAGAAAAATAAATCTTGAGGGAAATTGGGCAAATGCAAGAAATGACTTATTTCGTGCTTTGCTTTTAAGAAATTCCATTCCGGAAAAACATGCGGTTTGCTGTAAATGTAACCTAAATGAGGCTGTCATAAAGTGTCAAGAGTGTAGGAAGTTTCTCTGTTCTGAGTGTGATGGCGTATTGCATAACGAGTGTCCATTTCATAGTCGCAACGTATGGATAAATGGCTTTTATGAAGGAATAAAGAATAACGAAACAGTCTTCGACTCCAATATCATCACTATTGGTAACACAATTCTTCATGCTTCCATTAAGTCGGGTTATTGACCTATTCTTTTAGCTACTAGCTGAACAAATGTTTCCTTCCACAGAGAGATGTCTTCCAGTGATTTGGCCGACAAAATGTCCAGTTTGCAAGAGTAATGGAACCATTGCTCGAAATTGCGTTCAACAAGTGATAACAGTGATCACATTGAATGGTTAATTTTAATTTTTGATACCTAATTGCATACTTTGTTTGTCTCAAAGCACAGTAAACAATGCACATAAATAACACTTCGTAATCTACATATATAAACAAAACTGAAGCTAATTCTAACTTCTTCCACTTTAGGTCGATTTGAATTTAATGATGTGTTTTTTCAATGCACTAATTGTACATATGCTTCTGTTGGTTCATCACAAGTTGCGATGATAGTATCGGGCTATTGGCCAGCCAGTCCACAGAAGTCGACATTTTTTTATGCAACTGAATTGCTTGAGTTTTGGGAAGAAGTAAGCAACAATTCCCCTGGTACATCATTGTCATCCTTTTTGAAAAGTCTGGAACGTGGTGCCAAAAAATTGGGAAAGGTTTGAATAATGTTTACTTTTACTCTTTTTAAAAAGAATTTGTTTGTGCATAATTTTGAACGAGCGATTCATCTCCTTCTCAGGGTTGTGTAATAAATGCTACGTCCTTTGGGAAATCATTTAGAGAATGGATTTCATGCAAGTACCGTTTAGGTGCTCAGATTGAAGAGAGTAGCTTTGTTTGTCCCGTTTGCGACAGGAACTGTCACTCTATTCACGTAGATGGACATCGCAAAACATACAGGTTCAAGAAAGTACCCAGGTAAGATTGCAAGTTTGGCTATAATTCAAGCTCAGAGTGCAACCGCATGCTAATGCAATATATCCGAACCATAAATGTTATTTTTTAGGGGACAAGAAGAATCGCTATATGGTGATATATTTATTGCGCCAGATGATCATGTTCAGGGACATATGAAAAATCTTTATGACAAGATGGGTAGTCAGGTGAGCCTCAGTTTTTGCCTTGATAATCTTGACATTGAAATGAAACTACTCCACGAAACTACTAGATTTTAGTATACTAATTATTGTAGTAATTATCCGTCCGCTGTTAAATTTTTACAGGATTATGCTGATGACAAACTTTGTGGTGCTTCGTACTGGCAAGCAGCAAGATCTCGATCACAAGCAAATTTTTCTACGCTAGATGAGACTGGGAGTAGTATATATAGGCTAACGACCAAGTGTAAACATTTAACCTTGGAATGGCGGGTGTTAAGTATTAAATGTTTAAGGAATGTCGCGTGGGGGTTAAATGTTAAATGTTTAAGCTTTACGGGATGGTGGATTAAGTTATTGGCGGATGGTGTTTGGGATTTGGTTTGATAAATTTAGGTTTAAGAAAACACTAAAAAAGAATCACGAAATAATTGCAAAAGTGAGTCATAAAAATTCAACGAAATCTAAAAAGTTCAAATGGACTTTCGATTAATTCAGTATAATTTTGTGAATAAGTAATATCAAAAGGTCCACGAATTGAACGTAGACAATTTACTCGATTACAGACAATATTATATTGATGAAGTTGAAGAAAGTCACTGAGCATATCTTTATTCGAGCGAGTTTTGAGCTTCATCGTTTTCATCAGTGATAGAAGGATGCAAATACAGCTGTGATGTTGAGTATTCAAAAGCCATTTATCCATGAGATCCATAGCGCAACATTTGCTTGGGTTGAAGTTTGGTTTGTTGGAGAATTTGATGAAGTCCATCTTCCAATCGCAGTCAGGTGAAGGATCAAGATAACGGAAGTATGTCGATAAGTCAGCATATTGAATTTGAGATGTGATGTAGTCGAAGATGTTAAACCAATAATGAAAAGGTTTGTGGTTGGGAGAATTACGAAATGAAGTTTTCAGACAATCAACAACATCATTTCGAGCTATGTGTTGTAGCACCAATAACAAGTCGGAATACTCCAGTTGTTTTTGTCGAACATCATTCCATTCTTTGATGATATTATATGTGATTTTATGACAATCATATGGATTGTCTGAAATGATTTCTTCTAGAGAACGATTTAGAGTATTATGAAACGAAATTTCAGAATAAAATCGATCAAATGAGGAACCAATTTGATTTATGATAAGTCGCAACCGTCGATAAAAGACCCATAATTCGTTATTATGGACTTGAATACTGGCTGAAGACGACATCATGATTGAGGTAAGTAAGTAAAAGCATCGAATTTATAATGTAACTCCCTCCTAACTTTATAATGAAAAAGAGTATAACGCATGCGTAAAAATAAAAAAAAAGAATATAAGAGGGAGAGTAAAGTGGAAATAAAATTAGTTATCATCATGTCGTCAGTTGAGCATACTCCAAAACTTACATTTGTAGATAGATATACTGATGAAGATGATTTGGAGTTTTATGAGACGCAATTCTGGCAGAAAGCTGAAGAAAACGCCTATCAAGGTGAACTGTTTCTGTGGACATATAATTTATACAAATGGATATGTCAAATAGGAGTAGATTTTGAGAAATTTTATAAAGGAGTTGAGGAATCGTGTGCAAAAGGAAGTCTTTCACGCATGATTAGTTTGAAAGAAATTGTAAAGAGAAGTCCAAATGATGTTCACAAAATCACATACAATATATTTAAATGTTGGAATAGCAGCATGTGTGAAATGTTGGATTATTCTGATATAAGTGAGGTATTGGAAGAAATTGGGAGACAAGATATCGCTACAGAAGTGAATGAATTTGTCGACAAATATCCGAAAATGAATTACTTTCATTTTTGGTTTCATGTATTTGATAAAATGGTGTCGCAAATAAAAGAAAATGCGTATGACTTTTTCACGTTTATATTTAAAACGGAGAATGTCAAGTATGATTTGGATGCACTTCAATATAATCATAAGCACAATGGAAAGTATATGCTGGCAAGTTGTGTTCAAGATATGTTGCAGAAGTGGATATTTCGATTCCGATTTGAAGCATCACCGAGAACATTATTACAGACAATTAAGAGGCTAGAAATAAAAGATGATAATGATTTTGATTTGTATTATGAAATTATTAGATTTGCACAATAATAAAGTATGAGAAAAAAAATTTGTTGCTTTTCTGTGTGATTGACACCTGTCATTTATTAATCCTAAAATGTATAAAAGATGGGACATTAAAATAAAGATTAGTTGTATTGAAAAATGGCATCCGTTGAAATTATTTCAAAGTATAAAGTGAAAACATGGGCATATGAAGAAGATAAAATTTCAGATGAAATTCACCAATTATTGGAGACACGAAATAAAGAACCGTTAACAGATTGGAAAGCTATAGAAGATAGAAATGATAAAATAGAGGAAGTAATAAAAGGAGATAGTTTTCGAGCGTGGTATAGAACATTTAGTTGGTTGATAAATGGGATAAAGTCGAAAGATTTGTATCCTATTCTACAGAAAAAATACAATTGGAAGCATGAAAACCTTGAAGATTCAGTAATATGGGAGAGAGGTGATGGGGATGAAGAAAAAGTGATGTGGTGGATGATTTGGAAATGGGTTGTATATGAAGAGTTGACATGGCAGAAAATGTTTGATGTTATGGATGTATGTAACCCGGAGAAAGTATCGAGTATAAGGTTGGATGTAGAAAGACGTGCAAAAGAACTAAAACCGTTTATGTTTTGGTATAAGATATATGCAGCAGTGATAATTCAAGTAATGGGACTCGATGATGTATCACGCTTGATTAAAGATTTACTAAATGAAAAGTGGATTGAAGTGATTATTCCAGGAGAAAATGATTGGGGATAAGATTATAAATGGACCGATGTAACAGCAGCTATGATTAAAGTCTTTGATGCATGGTTGTGGAGTGTAACAGAAGGAAGATATACAATAGAAAGGTTGATGGAAGCCTTGGATAATTGTTGGACAAACTTTATTAATGACGATGTGAAAGTATTATTGAGGAATATAAATGTTGATTGAAAAAAAACACAAGTTAGAAATATATAGAATAGAAGTTTAAGAGAATAATTAAAAATGCCATTGTTAAAGATAACATGGGATATCATAGATGAATTTGTATTAGCTAATGTTGGAAAAAAGCGTATAGATGAAGTACAAGTTAATACAAAAGTAATGATGAGGGTTGTAAAAGAGATTTATAATAAAAACCCGCAATTTATGAGAGCTGTTAGTAAATGTGATGTGGACTCTCTTCATGCAATAGAACAAGAAATGAGGAAAGATGGAAAAGATAATTGGGGACGAATAGCAACAATATTTACTGTATGTGCAGAAAAACTTAAATCATCAGAAAAACATGAGTCAGAAGTACGAGAGTATTTAATAAAATATATGGGCCCAAAACAATTAGATTGGGAATCATTTATGCTAAAATTTGGTGAAAAAGAAAGTAATAATTGGAAAGATATATTAATGAAATATATCGGATACATCTTTTGAAAAAAATAATTGTTTTTATTAAAATAATGAAATTAAGTGTATAAAGAAGAGAGACGAATAGTGAATGTTGTTAGTTCAAAAATGGCTTTGGTGAACACATACGATTTTATCTACAGAGCTCCGCATAATAATGCGGTGTATCAGATCAGTGAGAACTTGAAGCAATATATTCCTGGTGCAGAAAAGGCAAAACATTTATTATATATTGCTGCGAAAAATGGATATGGAGTTGTAAGGGTGAAATGTAGAGTTATATTTAAAGAAAAAGAAGTAAAACCGGAGGAATGGGTTACAGTGGCGAGAAGTTTCGCATATGGATGGGCTTCATTAGAGTCGATAGCAAAAGTGATGTTTGAAGCAGGTGAGAGAGAAAATGTTTGGATTCCGATTGCAACAGGAGCGAAAAAACGAGTAGCGCCGAGTCAAGCAGGAAAAAAAGGGAATAAAAAATCGCGACAAAATCAAACTGAACAAGAAGTAGATAAGGCTGTTATTATGAAACGATTTTTTCCAAAAGAAAGTGATATGATAGAGGATATAGAGTTTGTTGATGGTGGACCAAAACCTGAAGGAGAACAAGAAGTGGAAGAACTAATAGTAGAAAAAAAATGAATAAAAACAATTAAATGCAAAATGACTTGAATTAAAAAAGTATGGAAAATAGTTTGTTAAATAGCTTTAAAAAATAGAGTATGTTAGAAATTCACAATGTTACCTTTGAATAATAGCATATTGGCGCATTTGCAAAACCAGCGCACGTATGATAAATTGTTGAATAAATATTATACGAGAACAAATCAGATTATAAGTGTGAGATCAAATAATATTTCATTAAAAGATAGGAGAAAAAGTGTTGTGAAAAATCATTCGAAAAGTGTTTCTTCTTTGCGAAGGAAATATAAGGCTCGGCGAGTTGTAATTTTACCAAACAGAACCACTGTAATTGCTGGTGTTATAACAAAATAAATGGAAAACACACGAGAAAATAAACCTTTATTAACTGAAAAAAAAGAAAATGAAGTGGAAAATCAACAAAAAGATAGTAATGTTGGTCCTGATAATAAGCATGTATTAATATCAATGAAAGATTATCAGCGTTTACAACAAATTAAAGCGCTTGATGTTCCAAATAAATATGAGAGACAAATAAATGAATTGAAGGAAAAAGCATTGTCATCGCAAAACCCGATTGAACGAGTTCAATGGTTAAGAAGAGCTGCGCAGATGAAGGATGTATTGCAAACGATAAATAATGAATCAGGTGTAGAAACTCAAACTGCAAGTAAAGTACAAAGTGAAAATCAAGTGAGGACTTTACAAGAGCGTAAAATAGAAAGCTTAAAGAGAGAAATAAAGCAAATTAGTAATAATAAATCCCTGTCAATAGAAAAGAAACAAGTGAAAGTTAAACAGTTAATGAATCAAATTCAACAATTAAGAGGTGTATTTGCAACAAAGAAAGAGCAAGATTTAAAAGAAATTCTAAATGGAGATGACATATCAGAAGTAAATTTACAGTCACTTCATAATTTAGGACGCAACGCAACTCAATTTATAACAGCGTTGAGAAAGTCAAAAGATATAAAATTTGATAAGGAAGAAGATACCATTCATATAAATGATGAATTTATTCCGAATGCAGCAAAGACTCAAAAATTAATTGAATATATTAATACACCATATAAATTTACGAATATTCCTGTGGGAATGGTTTCGATTGCAAAAAAGTTAGTAGATGAAGGATTAAATATAGATATATTACCTCATGAGCTTCAGAAACGAATTGCAACAGAAAATAAAAAAGGGCAAAATATAGTAGATAAAGAAGAACCAGGTCCATCAGGTTTAGTTACTCCGATTACTAAACACGAACCATCAACTCCAGAATCGTCTGCACATTCAGATAGTAAACGATTACTTCAGGAAATAAGAGGGAAAGTAAATACGTTAAAGAAAGAATTAAAGAAAGAAACGGGACGTAAGAAAGAAGAAGAAGATATATATTCACCGGTGGCTTCACATACACGAAGACGGGAACAATTAAAACGAAAATTAGATAAAGATCTAGAAGGACACGGAAAAGTGAGAAATATTTCAAAAATGGTTGATCAACAAGTAGAACGATCGTTGAGAAAACTATTAAGGAGAAGAGGAGGTTATCGAGATGTTGAAGAAGATGAAGGGTATGGTGAATCAGCAAGTACGGAAGATGATTATGATGATGAAAGAACAATTTCAAATCTATCAGCTGCTAGGAGACCGCAATTAATGGGTAAGAGAAAACGAAGTGAGGTGGATGAAAATTCTATTGCACAAAAAGTAGTTCGGGAACTTTCGAAAAGAAAAAGGAGAAAGAAAATGAAACCTCGTAAAAAGATATATGTATCATCCAGCAGTAGTAGTGACACTACGAGCAGTAGTGAAAGTGAAACAGAAGAATCATCATCAGATGATGAGTCGACAAAGGAAAAAGATTGTTTTGGGAAAAAAGCATTAAAATTGATGATAAAAGCAGAAAAAAAAGGTGTATTAAGTAAGCATAAAAATGCACAACGAAAACTGATAAAAGAGATTGATGCGTTATTTAATGATTGTAAAAAACCAGCTGTAAAAAATGAGTCTTAGTGAACAGCGAGTATTAAATGAAAAATTGTCAAAGTTATATGATACTCCTTCTTTTCCTGGTTCGTATTCTGGATTAAATAAGTTTTATAAATATGCGAAAAAACAAATTCCATCTTTAACGCAAGCACAAACGATTGAGTGGTCAAAATCAAATATTACACATGGTCATTACAAACCAATAAGAAAACAATTTGTTCATCCTTGTATAAAAGTTGGTCGACAGGATTATTGTTGGGAAATTGATTTAATGGATGTGCAAAGTGATTCAATATTTTATCCTGATTTTAATAATGGAACACGTTATTTATTTTGTTGTATTGATCAATTTGATAAATATGCTTGGGTTAGAGCAATGACAAATAAAACAGGACCATCAAGTGTGTTTGCGATGAAGAGTATTTTAGATATGACACCCAGACGTCCAAAGTTTATAAGAGCAGATCGTGGATCAGAATTTATTAATGCAGCATTTAAATCATTAATGAAACAGAATGACATATCAATAATATATGCAAATGATGATCCAAAATGTGCTATAGTAGAACGATATAATAGAGCGTTGAAATTGAAATTAGTGAAGTACATGGAAGCTAATAATTCAAAGAATTATTTATCAGTGTTAAATGAAATTGTGGAAAGTATAAATAATTCATATCATCGAATTATTGGAATGGCACCCAATGAGGTGAATGTTAATAACTATCCAGAAGTAAGAAAAAACCTACAGAAATATTGGTCAATTCAAGAATCGAAAATACCAAAATCGCGTAAACCGCTTAAACGAAGAGTGAGCGAGGAAGATAACGATGAAATACAGCCTAAAAAACAAAAGCTATCATCTAAGTATAAGAAAGGACAATATGTGAGAATAGCACAAAGAAAGAAGGTTTTTAAAAGAGGATTTCATAAACAATGGACAGATGAAATATTTGTTATATATAAAGTAGATTTAACATACACTCCATTTGCCTATACGTTAAAGACTTAGGTGGTGAATTAGTTGATGGAAGATTTTTCACAGATCAATTGCAAGAGGTCACGTTTCCTGATGTTGTAAAATTAGAGGAAATAGTTAAAAAAGAAAAGAACTGGAGTTTAGTATCAACACCATTATATTGGAAAGCAGTATGGGTATTATCAAAAGATATTCAGCATTCAACAGTTAAGGATGCGCAAAGAATAAAAAATAGTGATTTTATATCAAAACAGGTGTTTTTTAATAGTTTAAAAGAGGAAAATCGAATTAATGACGAGGAAAGAAATAAAAAACGATTAGGACGTGATCGAGATAAAATTGAATCATAATGCTATCAACAAAACCACAAAAAATTGTTGCTATTTCATCAGCAAGAGCTTCAATAAACGATAAAAATAATAACTTTCGTGTATCGTTAAAAGACAAAATAACTTTTCATAGCTCAAAAGAATGGAAAATGGCTGTGATTAAATGTATATTACCACCATATGAAATGATAAACTATCCCAGATATATCTGGTCACAACGAATTAGCTCTCCATTTCAAACGGAAAGTGTGGTATTTAAGAATAAATTTAATGTTCTAAGTGTTACAGACAAGCATGAGTATAATAAAGTATTTAACACAGATGGAAAAAATTGGATTGGAGATCAGTTACCAAGAATTCATATAGAACGGGATAAAGCTTTAACATGGAATAATGCGGGAACAAATTGGAGTTTTGATGCAGTAAATGCATTTTTAAATAGACCTTTACATTTTAAATGTAATTTTGTAAGTTGGGAAGGAGGGGAGGGAATTTGGCCTCAAGAGTCTATTATTTATGTTCAATTAATTCCTGGAGCGGAAAGGTTTGATTTTGGATTTCAAGGCATACAAATCGCTGAAAACATGGGATTTCAAACAGATCAACAATTTATGACTTGTAGATTTAGTAGAATACTGGTGGAAATGTTAGGGATAGATAATTGGAAAACAGATTATTTTCCTGATATTGTAAATGAATATCATATGAAAATGGAGCCTATTTATGGAATAAAAATTAATTTACTTTTAACATATATTCGACAGAAAGCCCCAAATACGCGATATGCATATTATGTGTTACATAGAAATTATGTAAAAGGAAGTAATATAAATTTTACAAATGATTATATGGATATATTGTTTTGGACAAATTTGAAGTATAATGAAAAAAGTACAGATTTATACAATGAAGGTTATCCAGCTCCCGCATATAAAGGATTAGAACGAGGAATTCCAACCAACACAACATACCATTTATTGGCAAAACACGCAGAACCGTTTTCTTTAAATTGTGATCTTATTAATTATAATTTCGCATCAGGAGTGTTATCTCAATCGTTAGCGAATATATTTATTGAATATAAAGATGATGATACTGCTACATTTGTAAATCAGTTAATTGAGTTTAAATAGTTAGCATTTTCGAATATTACATCAAGACAATTTCAAGTATTTTGGATATCAATTGTCGGTAATCCGATAAATAGTAGAGAAGACCAGTCAAATAAAATAATTACATCACATGTAAAATCGCGATCTGAAATTCCAACAATTATATGTTTGTATATCACATCAGAAGAATGATTGAAAAGCGACTTATTCAACAATTGAACTCTAGAATTAAGTTATGTAATGAAAAAGATGAAATATTATTTCGACATAATTATGATGGAAAATTAAAAGTAGCAGTAGAAACAATATTTTTTTCACCCGATTGCTTTCACAGCTTGTTAGATATTTCAAGTAGTGAATTAGTAACGCAAAATGCAATAAATTATTGTACGTTTTGGGAAAATTGTTTGATAGAAGGACAAAAAACGTTTAATTTACCCTCATTATTAACGAATATATATTTTTCGCAACGAGAATATGAGCGACAATATGGTAAAGATAGAAGTGTGTATGTATATCAAGCAAATCATTTAGATTTCAAAGAATGTAATTATGTCAATGAAATAAATTGTACGATTTATTTAAGAGATATTGATAATAATATTATATTTAAACCTAATCTCTTTGTAATAGAACTTATATTTACGGATGATATAACGACATTCAGTGATAAATCTATTTAGCAAAATGCCGATCGTCAATGAAAATAGTTTCATTTTACAAGGGTTTTATGACAGTGAAAATAAGAATTCAGTCTTGACATTTAGTGATCGTCTTCAATCCAATAATGCATTAAATATAGATACCTTTGATGGATGGCAAGTTGCGCTAAAAAAAATCGTATATGATTTTAAAAGTAATGAGATAAAAAGTTTACGTATCCCTGTTGGTAAGAATTATGTCGTGGAAGATTGGATGGTGGAAATATATTTGGGAGCATGGAAACAATATAACCATGATCCAGCTAAAAATATCATAAGAGAAGAAATAATGCATACGACAAGAAAAGCAAATGATAAAAATTATGTGGAGAATTATTATAACGCTATCACAAATATAGATATAGAAAGTCAATCAGTTTATGATATGGATTTTTCAAAACCTATGGCCCCAATATTTCGTATTGATGTTGCAAAAAATTTGCAAGTTCGATTTGGAGAAGGAAAAACAATTTCCATTCAAAATTTAATATATGAGATTCGGGATTTTAATGAATATAAAACTGGTAAAGAGAAATCAACAGGGAAACAGTATACATTTGTAGAGGCATCGAAATTTTTGTTTAATCAATTTCCCGAAGTGGGAAGTAACAAAGATAAGTTATTGGCAACATATTTTCCAGATGATTTATGGAAAGAATCGTTAGCTTTAAATTTTACCTTACAAGATGATGTGCAGAAAAAAACAACAACTATGCAGATTAGCAATATTTCACCATTTTGCATTCATATAGCGATTGGAATGGAAATGATTCCGTTTTTTGGATTTGATGTATTAGATGTTACGTTGGATGAAAAAAAGCTATCATTTGGAAGCGATATGAAGAAGCGTGCTATAATGAAATGAATTGGACAGTTCCAAATGTGGATTCTTTATATTGGTATCCGAAGGATGTTCATTAAAAGAAAGTGAACCTTATTCTAAACTAGTAAAAACTAATTCGCAAAAGAGTAGTGCAGTTCATGCTAATCATTA
Source organism: Sanderia malayensis (assembly GCA_013076295.1). Classification (NCBI taxonomy): domain Eukaryota; kingdom Metazoa; phylum Cnidaria; class Scyphozoa; order Semaeostomeae; family Pelagiidae; genus Sanderia; species Sanderia malayensis. Next base: position 73,114 of record RQOL01000758.1, on the reverse strand, counting down.
CTTTATTTATAGTAATAATGTGAAGGAGCAGTTTGTTGGTGATAATACAGTACCTTTATTAGCAATAGCTCCAGGTATTCGATTAACGCCAAGTATTAAAAATGATTATGTATCATACGAACCTGAAACACTAGAATTTTGTGATTTAAATGATCAAAAAGTGCAAAATTTTCATATGATAATATTAGATGCGAAAGGACAAAAATTAGTGTTAAAAGCATATTGTGATTTATTATTTCGATTAATATAAGAAAGAAATTGAAAAAAAACACATAAAAAAAGGTATAAAGGTGTCATAGTTAAAAATAATAATAAATTGATTGAATAAGTAGAAGAAAAGAGCTGAAGTATGTATGGAGATTTATTTACTCATCCAGGAACTTCACCTGGAATAATACATAATTATACAACAGGTGCCACAGGTTGGTCTCCATCAATGATTAATAGACGTGATTGGTATAATGGTGGAATATTAAATAAGTTACAAGGTCATGGATTACTTTCAAACGTGTTTGGTAAAACAATTAAAAAAGGATTAGCGACTGTTGGTAAACGGGTTGGAAAATCAATTTCAAATAAAGTGAAAGCAAAAACAGCACAGGTAGCTAAAAAACAATTAAATAAAGCTGTACAACTAACAAAACAACATCTAAAAAAGAAAGTTCATCAGACTATTGGTAAAAAATGAAAAGCAATAACTCAAGCGGTGATATCACAAGCTAAAAAATACATTAGCGCAAACCAATTAAATAAACTTATGAAACCTACTGCAGCGAAAGAAGATGAACCAGCAACAGTTTTACTACCGAAATCAACTGAAAATATAAAACATTTAATGGTTAGTAAAAAAGCAGGAAAAAAATCTCATTCGACTAGAAAATCAAAAGCAAATCCGAAATCAAAATCAACTCCATCTGTTACTAAAGTATTTTCAAAAGTGAAAAAACTGAGTAAAGTTCCAGTAAAAAAATTAACTAAAAAACAAAAACAAAAAGTTAAATCATTAATTAAAAACTATCGAAGAATGTATCATACAGCATATGATGCTTTGGCATTTTTTTTTTTTTTTTTTTTTTTTTTTTTTTTTTTTTTTGAGCAGATATTAAAAAAAAAAAAAAAAAAAAAAAAAAAAAAAAAAAAAAAAAAAAAAAAAAAAAAAAAAAAAAGCTTGAGCAGATAATTTTAAAGCATATTTTTTAAATTTGCTTGAGAAAGATAGTATATAATGATAAAAGTGTGAGTCGAAAAACAAAAAGAAGGTATTTTTGTTGTGGAGCAGCAATGGCGAACGATGCGGAACATGTTAATGTGAATGATGTAATAACTGGTGTGGAATTAGATGGAGAAGTTGATGAACGATTGTCGTTTAATCCGCGCGAATTTGTAGATGCTGAATTTCAAGATCAAAGTGTAAAAAGATATACACCTTTAAATGATCAGCCAGGGAAAAGTAAAGGTGATGTTATTTTTCAAATTAAAGAAGATATTGGTGTATTCTACGATTTTAAAGAAAGTTATTTTCAAATGAAAATTCGAATCGTAAATGCGACAACCGGACGTCCAGTTGATAATGCAAAAAAAGATTTATTTATTCCATACAATAATGTGGCACATTCTCTGTTTAAAAATGTTAATGTACAGGCTGGACAGAGTATTATTGAATCACAAAATGGACATTATCCTATGCATGCATATGCAGCAAATTTATTGGAAAATTCAATATTCGGTTTAGGTAATAAATTAGAAATAGGAGAAGGATTTTATCTTGATAATAATCTAAGTATAAATGACAAAGGTGACATAGTGCCGCAATGGGATGCACAGATTCTTGATGAATATGAAATCACTTATTATGATGATGCTAAAACCAAAATCAAAAATTCCAATACTCAAGGGGTAAAGCGGAACAGACTATTTAATAAAAGCGAAATCGTAGAATATCAATTTATGCCTAAAGTCAATTTTTGGAAAGCGCAACAATACATTGATGGAACACTTCCTATAAAAATAACATTTCAAAGAGTTGATCAAAGAGAAGCTGTATTGTGTCCAGAAGCTGAAAGGGGCACTTTTGATTGGGATATTGTGCATATGGAATTGTTTCTGAAAGTAGTAACCCTAACACCTCCTAAATATGAAGAATATCTAAATGCTCTTAGAGTAGCTGAGGATGTGACATATGGAGTTGAGTGATTATTTGTCAACACTTGGACAATGCAAGATAATGTATCACGTTTTGATGTACAATTACTAGATGGTCAAGTCCCCGACATTATTATTCTTGGATTTGTAGACTACGGTATCTGGGCTGGAAGTACTCAACATAATCCGTTTAATTTTCAACATTTACCCCAAAAGAACGGGGAATCGTTTGAATTGACATTACAAACAAACTTCAAAAATAATGTACTCAATATTCCATACACGTCAGCTAAACAATCATTGATGGGGCTCTTTCATATTCTTGATGTTCAATCCATGTTGTTTACGGCTGATCAAGGCTTGAAATCACAAGGTTATGCATTGTATGCATTTAAGTTAACAAATACTAGAATGGAAAATGGGGCAAAAGTTGTAGATGTGAGAACGTCCCAAGTACAAATGCAAATTAAAGTTCCAGGAACATTAAAGAAAAAACAAGTAGCATTTGGGTTTATGTATTCTAGTAATCATTTAACTCTTGCTGAAAAAGCTATAGTTTTAGATTATGCTCCATAAATAAAGAAGACACATTAAAGAAAAGTATTTAATATGTAGTTAGAGAAGTAAAAAAGTAGATGTCTGCATAAAAATGAATGGAGAGGATTTAATTAAAATTTGTAAAAATGATAAAAATATATCTCACAGTTTTCAAGGAATTATAACACAAGACGAAATGAAAGTGTTGATTCGAGATGATAAAACATTTTTACATTGGTTTAAAAATATACTACATAGTGAATTTCCTATGTCGTTTATATTGTTTGTTCCTGAAAACGATAGTTCAAATCATGGACATTGGTTAGCAGTTTATTTCGATGTTATTGGTAAATGTTATTTCTTTGATTCATATGGCCACAGTCCAAATAATATATTTAGACGATTCTGTGAAAACATGATGGTGATTGCAAAGGACATGTTCCCTCGTATCCACAATCATAGACAATATAAAATAAAAGAAATACATCGAGAACTACAAGCCTATAATACAGTAGTATGTGGTGAATATTGTATTTATTTTTTGCATGTAATAAATACATGTGCCAATCCAGATCAGGCAGAATATATTATAGAACAAACATTCCCAAAAGTGGTTAAAACTGGAAGAAATGCAAGTCACAGAGACGCATTGAATAATTACGCTCAATTTTATATAAATGATCAATTTGTTAAAAACTGGGTTGAAAAAAATTATAATTATACATCTGTTAAATCAATTATTAGAAACTCTTCAAAATAATACAGTGTGTCTCTTTATTTGTCGTCCATATTTACTGAGTCAAGTTTTTCCGCTGTTTCGTCAATGTCAATTTCTATCGATTCTTTTTGTGGAATTGATAAATGTTCATCATCATCACTCATCGAGACATCATCCAGAACGCCAATTTCATCATCACTCCATAGATCACTTGTTATAGAATTAGTTGCATCATCATTTACTTCACAGTCATCATTGTTTTCGTCAGAAATATATCTTCCATTCTCATCGAGATTTAATAATTTGCGACATGAGTCAATGAATTGATAGTGCCGCTCTTGCTTTATCCATTTTACAAGTTCTTCAGCATCTACTACTACATCAAACTCATCCAGGTCACTACAAGAAGACATAATGAAAAGAAATAGATTTAAATATATGTGCACTCATATATATATCGTAATCTGTCATCAACCAATCAATCAACTGTTTAAAAGTAATTATTCATAAACATATGTTATTCGTTATTATCCAATTGTTCCATATGTTCCTGATATCGCCTCAGTTCCTCTTCACCAGTTATAAATCCATCTTCGTAGATGTCATATTCGTCATCATAATCATAATTACTTTCTAGATCATTAGAATCAATTTCATCGGTTATATCTTCAACATTACTTTCATCGCTTTCAACGTCATCTTCATCACTTTCATATTCATAATCATCATCATCATTAGCATCATCATCTTCGAAGCTCACATTATGATTACTTTGTTCGAGTCTAATAGAAACAGGAAACATATCCTCAGTTACGGAGGCTGTTTCATCACTGGCATTTCCGTCATTCTCTTCATCGTAATATGTGATATGATTATTATCATCCATAATATCATCTGGTAGCACATTACCTATAGAATCCTCTATATTAACGATAAGTCTGGCTGTGCGCATTAAATAATTTATTGGAGAAACATCAGCAATCATTCTCAAGCATCAAACAGAGTGAATACGAAATGATTGTAACTAGCAATATTATATACTACCGATGTCATACCTGTCAATATGTCAATGTGTCAATCAATCATGCGTGAGACATTCATCGCTCACCCCTCTGAAGATGATAGAACCACATCTTTAGAAGGATGAACAATGGTTGTCAATCTTTACTTCTTTTGTTTTTGACCATTGCGACGTGAGGAAGCCAGTGGTAGAATCACATGAGAAACAGAAGATTACAATCTTCTATTCTTCATCTGACTTCACCACATTATGTTCGTTGATGCGAAGATTTCTTTTCCAAAATCATTGTCACCATTCTGAGGATGACGGCGTATATGATAAACATATTCACTGCAATCGTCAGAATGGTGAACGTGAAGTTCCATCTTTTTGCTTTCACCATTTTGAATCCTAGTCAAACCCCTTCATCATACTCCATCACAGAATAAATAGGTAGTCAACACATAAAATAAAAACTATTTGAATATAGGCACGCTACAAGTTTGTTATTTTAAAATCAATATTAAGTAAGTAAAATGAATATAATGTAAAATTCTTGAAAGATAAAGTCATATTAAAATGTTAACAAAAATATAATAATAATGTAAATGTTATAAATGTTCTTCTTACTTCTCTTGCGATGGCTCCCAATAGACAAAATCTTCTTGTTCAACTTTAGCACGAATCACCATCAGGGGTGCCGCGGTCCCATCATTTTTCTGAAGGGGATGATCCAGCACCATCAAACAGTGGTCCATATTATTAATCAACTTGAGATGCATATAAGGTCTGAAATGGACGTTCATACCAAGAACTTTTCGCACATCTCTGATCAACTTATCTTCTTCTTTACCTGACACTACGGCTCCATTGTAGAACCAAATCACATGATCAAGCATTTCACGAGATGTATCGGTCGTTACTGTTGCCCATTGACGAAGCAGTTCGTAACAGAATTTATGCAGCATAGTATCGTCTCCCTCTAGGATCATCATAAACGGTAGCGTCAATGGAGTCTTTGCCTCTCCTAAGTTTCTTCTCATATTGCTACCATCGCAGGCGTCATATCCAACGCGTACCACTTCATCATCATCCGTGTAGATATTACGAAACTCTCGTGACTTGTTGGAGCAATTGCAGATTCGATACTGCTTAGCATATGAATCTTTGCAATTGTTCAGTTACACATGTTTTATGTGTTCTGGTATCTCTGGTCTGTATCAAAGTCTGTGGCTTGTAGTTTGGATCCTTAGAGATAGTAATATAGTATTGTTCCCAAGGTCCACAATCAATAGTCAAGAACCCACTTTGACTAAATGTTGGTTTACGCGGCATCTTAACGTTCCAAAGATGTACAACAAAATTACAAATATATATGTTGTTACTCAAAGATAGTTATTAGAAAATGACTGAAGCTACACAAGATAAGCTTGTATTTATGGAATAATGATCTATCAATCAATCAATCAAAAGAACACTACCTGTCATAAGACAATAACATTACAACGGCATATTGTTCTTTTTATATATGCGCTTCATTCCAATGAATAAACGCAGCTGAGCTTTGTATAGCTCGTATAATTATTGTGGGAACAACTTCTCCATATCGATTAGCGGATGATCTAATAAAACAATCATGAAGAGAGGAATGATATCCCAATCCATACTTGTATAAAACGTTACATTATCTCCTACAATACTGTAAACGTTTTGTTTCAATTGATGTTGCGCCTTTATTGATAAGCGCATTTCATCATAAAACCAATGTACCCGCTGAAGTAAGATGCGTTTATAATCCTTCGTCACATGTGCCCATTGTCGCAGAAGTTCAAAGTAAAAGTTCGCAAATTAATTCCTTCTAACAATAATGTAAAAGGAATATCTAACGGAGTTTTTCGCATTCCCAATTGTTCTTTCATATTGTTGTCATTTCCAACTTCAAATCCGATTGTTTTCACTGCTTTATCAGTTCCGATGTTGATAAATGACTCTGAACTCATTGGAGATATTGCTTGTTGAATTTCTGTAAGCATATGTACTTTAGCTAATCTGTCTGCTATGTTAACCGTTCGATTGATTTTGTTTGGAGGAACTTTAAAAAACACTTTCGGTTTATAATATGGTAACTCGGTCATGGTAATATGAAAATGTTCCTGACCATAGAAATCGATAGTGAAAACATTATCTTCCTTTTGCATTTTGATAGAGATGTTGTCTCACGTCGTTTTAGAACATAAATGAAGTTATTGCTTCAGTTTGCTCTTTTAATTGATAATCCATCAATCAAATTTGTCAAGCAAACAATAACTATCATTATACATTGATTGATTAACCATCAATCATTGTTGAATACCACATCCTTCAAAAGAAGGAAAATGATATGTGAAGAATGAAGCCATAGAGCATGAAGACCAATGTAGCTCTTAACAGCGGCTTTCTCAAAGAAGAAAAAGCTAAAGATACTGACCCATTTTTGTCTTGCAATCACACTGTTTGCAGGGTAAATTATGAAATATTGAGCCAGCAAATCTTTAAAATACAGTTCAACAAAATTTGTATTAAAGAATTTCGGATAAAATTGGTTGTTCCGTGTTTGTTAATATTGCCTTAAAGAATAATTAATGACGATTTCCATTATGTATGGATAAAGAGTATGAGCAGGCTAGCCATCAAAAGGAAGGATGACACAGTCAAAAAGTATTGGAACACTTCCGCAGCATTCGCCCACAACAAAATCGAAGATATGACATTTCAAGAAAAGCACCAAATGAAAACGATAGACAGATAAAATTGATTGTCCATGTTTGTTAATATTAACTTAAAGAAAGTCCATCTATGATAGCCATTCGTCCAGAACCCGATCAAAGATATGACAATTCAAGTAAAGAAGCAACTGAAAATTGATCATTGACCATTTTGAATTTTTTTTTTTTTTTCGAATTAAATGTCCAACGGTTCAGTAGAAAATCCATCTGCTAACACTCGTCTTTTACAATAGAAGCTTGTTAGAGCTTGTTTTTCTTGTTGGTACTGACATACATTGGCAAATTTCCTTTTCAATCCCCTATTCGTTGCTATATAGGATTCATTTGTCTTTAATGTATTTTCATATAGTTCCATAGGATTTTTGTAAACTGTCCTTTTTGCACTCCTTTCATAGAAAATTTATATAATGATGTATTCTCATTTTCTACAACATATGTCTTACTGTTCAATCCTATCATTTTCGTGCCTTCAAATTCTATTTTGAATTTTCCAGGTGTTCTTTTTCCGAACGGGCATGCCTCTGTATTGGTTACAAAAAATTCTTTTTCCAACCTTTTATATTCATCTGTTCCTTTTATTTCATCCCGAAGATTATCTTCGAATCTTTTTCCATTTGGAAAACAAATGTACAAACTGTCTGTATCCATTTCACATAAATGCCACGAATTCGGCTTTAAGACAGGAACAAAAAAATCATGGTAACATTGTAACATTCGTAATTTTGCATACCAGAACACAAATGAACCAATGTAACGTGCATGGTTTTCAATTGTTTTTGATTTCGGTGTAATTACTTCAACATAGTTATCATCCAAAATTTGTGCATCTAAAATATTTCCAATGTTAATTGGAGGTAATTTTCTTTCGTGTCCCATATAAGCAATGTTTCGTTGTTTTGACTTATTCATTATCGTAGTTCCAAATGCACTATTCCCCACTAATTTTGAGGTTTCGGCTTTTACCTGAGTTGCTGGATTAATGTCTCCGTTAACTCTGTCTTGTGATATATTGTTTACAAAACCTGTAAACACTCGTTTTCCATGATATTGGATAAACTTATATATTCGTGTTACAACTAACCCGTGTTGTAAGTACCATCGCAATAATGCCGTATTCATCCCAATTTGGGTGCCGAAATAACTTCCAATCAGTAATTTTCGTGATTGTTTTGAAAACCCATATTTAATAGCCACATCCTGCATATATTCTCCTATGTCTTCAAAGTCAACCTCTACATTTTTAAAAATCGGTGTGAATTCTTTGAAACGATCTTTTAACGAATCTGGCACATGAATGTCTACTTCAATCGCCCCGAACACCTTATCATCTTTAATATCCTCTAATAAACTCTTAGAGGAAATTTCCACATTTCCTGTATACGGTAGCCTTGAATGTTCTATAAATTCACGAATATCATTGTATTCATTCACAATTCTCTTCCATTTACATTCAGTCATTCTCTTTACTCGATAACCTCGAGAAATGAACAACTGTGTTTTAGCTTTATCCAAAAGATGAATCTCATCAACCGTGAGAATTTTCTTCTTTATAGATACATCCGATCTTTGAACATAGCTAGATATTTTACCGGATGATAGGCATTTGTCACAGGCATGCCAATAACACCCGTCAAATTCGTAAACAATTTTGTCTTTCTCATTCACAGCATCTGCTATGACACATCCTATTGCAAATCCGTGAGGAGAAAAAAACCTTTCCTCCTCTCGATCTGTAAGGATGAATTTTTTCTCTCGCACCAAAAATTCTTTTTCATCTTTATTCTCATTGAATGAATAATCAAGATAATCTATGAATTCATTTGCCACAATTGACTTATTTACACCACACCTACTTTTGTCTTTGCGAATCATTTTATGTCCATTTAAAGCCGAATCATTTAATGGAGATTCTACCCATATCCTGGGTTCTCCCACTGGCATTTTATCTCCTAAACAATATAGGTATAATGCACCCGCATCATACCCTTGCACAAGTCCTTTCGCTAACCGCGAAAATATAATGGACGGTCCACCAACCAAATGTTTGTTATAGAAATCAGTTATTTCCAAATCACCGACATGTAAAATACGCTCTGACTTATTTGAAGCATAGAGGATTTTACTAGCAATTGTTGGTAAACTGATTCCATCAGCATTTAAGAGAATTCCATATCTCTCAAACTCTTTTGAATAATTTAACATAGCTTGCAAATACGGTTCTACATCCATTGTGTTATACCATTTTAGGAAATCTAGTATCGTTTCCCATTCTAATAAAATCCAGAGTGATTGTAATTCTTCATAGTTCTCCTTTCCCGTTTTTGGCTTTGATTTCCACTTAAGTTTCTGTAATGCTACCTTTTCTAGTTCACTCTCATTTAATGATTCTCCCTTGTTGTCGGATTCAATTTTCAATTCATTGAATATTTCCATAAATCGCTCATGTTGTAAATTCAAAGTGTTTTTATTCATTTTCAAACTTGAAGTAAACGCTTCATACGGTGGCAGTTCAGTTTCATGTAAACGTTCAACAGTTGTTAAATATTCATATGGAAAAAATGATTTTTCCTGCTGGCATTCTGGAGCAAAAGCTTTAATGAAAGTATCTAAATTATAGCTTGGAGCTAAAAATGCAGCTGTGTCCAGTGATATCAATTTCCAATTCGGAAATTGTTTAACATTTGCTGGAGTAAATTCAACCGATTTATATTTACTCCCTTGTTTAATTACTGTTGGAGTCACACCTTGCTTCAGCATAATAGGAAACAGATACTTTGAAATTAACGGAATGTCATAACCTGACGAGTTAAATCCAAAGACAGCTGTTCTTTGACATTGATTAAATAATGATAGACATAATCTATATTCTTCAGCGAATTTTGTTAGAACTTCAATTCGGTCTTTTCTAGCTTCCTTTCTATCTATTTCTTCGTTTTTCGTTTGAAATAATTTTCGCACATCATTATATTGCTGAACAGTGCATGTTCGTTTAACAGACTCCTCTATATTTGTCTGTTTCGTGTCATCTATTGCTTTTAATTCATTCAAATGATAACACTTTCCTTCATCAAAAATCAACAAAACCTGTTGATTCCAGAAGAAATCACGCATACATTCAAATATCTTACGATATTTTTCAAATGAACGAATGCATTTTTGTGTAGCTACATGTATCAAATGCTTCACAAACGTCTCTACCAACACCCGTGGTGATTCGTTATGTGAGAATAAGATATTCGTATTAACACTATCGGCACTATCCGGCCAATTATGAGGAAAGCTGCTTGCTATGGCGTAAGATATAGGAACTTGAACTCTAAAAAAATCTTCTTTGTTTTCTCCCTGACTTTCTAATAGGTTTCGAACATATTCTCTTTGTGGAATAATCTCTCCATTATCATCAAAACAATTATAATTCTCTTCATTATCTTTATCGAAAAATTCTCCATCTATTAAACCATCATCTTCAAATATATACTCTTTTCCGTAAAACAAATCTGCTTTATCTACAGTTTGTTTAGTATTCAAACTTTCATAATCGAACACCACCATGTCTTTATCATAATAAAAATCAGATTTTTCACTTTCATTTCCAAACATATATTCATCACTCAAATGAAACATTGATGCGATTTTTGATATCAATGGTTTATGTCTTTCAACCAAACCCGTTTTATATTTTCTCTTTGTATGTTTCTTCAAAATGCAATTCTTCTGGTGACGATTTAAACTTGCAGCATGTTTATACAGCAAGCTACAATCCTCACAAATATATTTCTCTGTAAAAGCTTGCATGTTTTTTATTGTACAAATATGATCATTATAGTACAATAGATTCAGTTTGATAGTACTTTTGTATTTCAAATGTGATGTATACATTCTTTTGACTCCCTTTAATCCAAGAATGTTATCAAAATTCTTATCTTTAATTGACGGGTTTACAAATTCAAAACATGGAGTATAAATTGAAATTTTCACACCATAGAACCATTCCATATGTACTGTATGTCGCAAATTAAACCCATAAAACTCTTTTATTTCAGCAAATTCACAATATCTCTTAATCATTTCTTCTATACTTTCAACATCCTCTTCAGCTTTATATTGAAGAAGAGCATTGCGTAATGCAATAAAAAAACATGCTGTGTTGGTGGTTGTTCTCCTTCCCTTTTCAGTAAGATTAATATCGATTGCACGTGATTTCTTTATACAATTTGGTAGTTCTAATTTTTCATCATCACCTTTTCCGATCTTGAAATCTTCATTTCCTATATTAACAACTGATACATGCATGTTGGTAGCTCGAACCAAGCCCCAACTACTATCTTGAAAGTTATTTTTGATAACATCTATAAATGGAACTGATGTTATATTCTTTGTTTCCCGTTTCAAATCTTCTTTTGATCGTACTATAAATTCATTAAATTGAATGTTGCTATTTTGCTCCTCTGAATTCATGAGCAAATTGTAATCCGAGACATACCAGTAACGCAAAGCGTTTGTGTATTTATTTTGTAATAAAAAGCCAAATGACACTATGAATCTGGCAGGTAAATCGTCAATTACTTCAGCATACACTTGCTGCAAATAGTTCTTGATTTGAAGATTTAAATTTTCACGTCCCAAAAGGTGAAAATTAAATTTGATAAACGATCTGTTCGTTAATTGTGAATAACAATGCGACACTATATATGGAGCATGTCGCTTATAATACTCAACTAATATTCGTTTATCTTCACCTTGAAATGGTTCACCATTTACATCAAGATCTCTATCCCAAGGTTGATGAGCATAAACACAATCATTCCAAAAACAACGCACATGTGCTGTTGTAGGAAAATGATGCGTTGTTATATTTAACTCTTTATGAACTGCAATTCGATGTCTTTGCAATTGAGTTGTTGTGAGAAAATGATTCGCATCACAAAAATCACATGCGAAATGAATTTGATTTTTCTTATTACTTTGATTATGATCAAGTAAATGTTCCGACAAACTTGCTAATTCATCGAAAACCATACCACATCTAATACAATTAAACGGCCTTTCATGATGAATAAACATGTGGTTTTCAAGTAAACGCTTATTCTTAAATGCTTTGTTACATTTTCCACACTGTTGTGGTTTATTTTTAAATATCGTTGCTGCAGCAGTTGCTGCACTTCTCGTATCTTTCTTCTTCCGTGAGTTAGATACTTTATTTATAACATCATCACCTTTGATGTTATGCTTCATTCGTAAATGACTCGCTAACCCTTGCTCTGTAAAGTTACCCACTTTACAATGGTTACATACGAATCTCGAATGATCTTTCGATATGTGTGCTCTCAAAGCTACTATACGAGAAAAACCTTCTCCGCAATGAGAGCACACATGATTAAAATGCCCATGCTTTGATTCTTTATGTTTAATTAAAGAAAGTTTTGTAGGCAAACATTCATTGCATATATCACAAATATAATTAGAGCGTTTTGGTTTCATACCTGATGTTTCCTTTGCTCTGTTCTCTATCCATAGATCCAGTTAACTGTTAAACATTTAACATTTAGCAGCTCCTTTTATTCACATCCATGGAATGACCTTTGCCCACCTGTCAATCACTTAACTGTCAATCATTTTGTTTTAACAAAAGAATAACACGTGGCCTCAACAAAAGAACATCATGTGACACAAAACTACTATTTCATTTCAATACATTTCTATTCATTTCAATACATTTCAAACTTCTTATAATAACTTTGACAATTCTTAACGCAACACAATCTATTGTTAATTTCCATTATTTGATCAGCACATATATTTTTTACAGACTTCTTATAATAACTTTGTAAGTTCTTAAAAGCAACTTTCTTATCCTTTAAAACATTCGCAAATGTTCTTTTCAAACATAGTGAATTTAAACTCTTGATTAATTGATTGTAATATTCCAAAATTAAAGTTTCATTTTCGTCAATTTCTTCATACATTTCGCAAAATTCATAGTCTTTTTTATTTTGAAGAATTGCATAATAGACTGTTCTTAATACTTTTCCATTTTCTATAAGCGCTTTCTTAATATAGGCGATTCGTCTCTTAATTTCTTTATTTTTCAATAATAAATCTTGTCTTTTCTCTAAATAATGTCTTTTTACTCCTTTAAACGTCATCTTGATATCCAAAATGACTTCTTACTACTTTGTCCATGCTTATATCTATTTTAATCATGTATGTCAATCAAAACCTCCTATTCGCATTCAATTCAATTTTTTGCGCAACAAGTCAATAAACTCGAATATGTGTTCTCAATCAAATCATCATCATCAATCAATCAATTGTTTACTTCTTTTACAACATACATATACCATTTAAAACCTACATACAATCTAAATATCATCTTAACATAACTTTAACGAAATGTTTATGTCTTTTCACCATTCTTGAGCACCTTCTAGCAATTCATCATCATCATCTGAAAGTACGGTCTCCAGTTTTTTCTTGATAGCTTTTTCATCCTCCGAATCACTAAAAACAACTTGTGGTCTCTTCCTCTTTTTTCCCTTCGATTGTGTTGGTGTTTCGTCATCTTTCGCTTTAACTCCTCTCTTCTTTGGCTTAGTAGCTGTCTTTTTCTTCGACATTATCATTTTCGCAATAACATCTACTGATTTATTCTCAGTGGCATGTAACGCTGAATCCCATTCACTTATTTTTGACGAAGCTGGGACTTCATATTCAATCCTGTTTCCCTCCTCATCTAATAAAATGGGAGCGAGATCTCCAACTAAGGTTGGAAAGTTTTCTGACAACCACGAACCATTATTTTCCACAAAAATGATATCATATAATTTATGAATATCCACCGGTTTCAATAAAACAGAACGATTAATATTTGTCGTTTCCGTTGTCACACTCTTTCTCTGTAGAAGCGCTTGTAAATTACATCTCATGTTGTCATCCAATATGAGTTGTATTAACATCTCATCTCTATATTTTGCTCCATCTGGCAACGTAAATTCTCGAGTCAACGGAACTGTCTTTATCTGTGTGCCGACTTTATAGCCTTTCCTGGCCATTACTCCTAGTCCATAAACTAGTTGTTTCTCATCATCATAATCTAGTCCAAAACTAGCTATTTCCTTTCGTTCTGCATTTAAGCCTGCAAACAACTTTTTCAGTTTGCTTTTGGTAAGACCAAACTCTTTGATAGTTCCAAGATCATTTATCAGATCTTTATGAAGCTCTTTATCAAAGCTTTCAGGAGTCACCTTAACTCCTTTTTTCAGTACAATCGACTGTTCTTGAAGAATCATATCTTTAGTTGACCCGTCGTGAAACTGATCATTCTTTTTTACGACCAAAATTTCCAACATTCGACCATGGCCATTTTCGTCAAATGAACAGTTTACAACTGTTCGTGAGCATAATTCGACTGCTTTTGCGTCAAAAGAATATGAATTTGATGAAGCCATGTCAAGTTCTTTTTAGTTCTGCTCTCACTTCAACTACTTCTGCAAGTGAATACTTCTGCTACTTTCACTCCTCTTTTTATCTATATTTTTTTGATTGACAGATCACATGATTCGCCCATTATTTCGTTGATTGATTGACATATTCCTATTTTTTTCGTTTTTTACGTATCAGACTCCTAATTCGCAAGTGACATTTTCCATATGGTTTATGATGATATTTACTATTATGAATTTTCCTATTCACAACTTGAAATGATGTCAATTTTTTTCTCAATGCACTTACTCTTTTCTTTTTTCGTTTTTTATGACTTAGAGAGTTCAAAGGCGAAAACTGAATCATTCCTTAAACTGGCTCAATCCTCGATTTAGGTTGCGTGTATAATATATCCGCTATTTCTTCAATCTTAAATATTAATGACTGTCTCAATCTAAGTCCGTTTCCAAGCCACTTTTCAATATCACAACGTGTATTGTTTAAAAATTCTGTATCATCAGTCGTAATATCTAACACCACCTTTTCTCCTAAACAAAAACTACTTTCTATGAACGTTATCTTTAACACTGATTCTCTTGTTGCTTGATTTTTTAACTCTTCTTTCACCTGACTGGCAATTTCTCTATTTCCAACCTTAACCGTAAAATGTCGCAAATGTTCCATGATTATCTTATTCTTCTATTACTATTGGTTTTATATATTTTTAATATGCATTTTTTCAAAAATCATTCTTTCAATAAATTTATTTTCTTTTGCTAACTATGATAGGTTTCTGACTAACTCTTTTCTTCTTTTTCATTTTTCGTTTTGGCCTTTTCGTTCTTTTAAATTTCCCGCTCCCATTAATTTAATTGCTTCAGCTCCCCCATCCTCCTTCAACATATCATCTATTACCAATGATGCAATAACAGTTGCTGCTATACTTGCCATATTTCTATCGCTACTTACTACTTTTTCTTGTTGATTTCATTAAAATACTCCCACTTATCAAGTTCTTTCTCTGGTACACCAGTTGCTCTCCAAATCCCTCTAGGAATAAACTGTAAAGGTCTAGCTTTTTTCCAACCCTTTTTCTTCACCTTAGGTTTTATCAATTTCATTACTTTAGGAATCGTGTCATGGCATAGCTGTTTTCATAAACCAATTCGATATCTTTTTAAAAATATTCCCATTCCCTTTCAAACTTTTCCTTGGCTGTTTCTTTCTACGTACTATCTTACGTTTAGCCATTTTTTTTCTCATTTTTCCATATCTCTTCTTTATTATTATTTTATACCGTTTAATGCATTATTTTTTTTCAAAAATAGCATTTCAATTAATTTATTCATTTTGCCAATATAACCCGTCCATTTTTTTGAATCACAGTAACTCCTGAATTTGGAATAACAGCTGTTCTAGCTAACTGCAATGCTAATGTTGATGTAGGTTTTAAACGAATTTTTGATTTCCCATTTCCAACTAATTTTTTTGATGGAGCTGTTTTCCGCTTCCTGTTATAGGTTGAATGTTTTCCAAATAAACGAGTTGCTCTAAAAAACTTCATTGTGATTTATGTCTATCTTATTACCTTCTTATTTTATACTTCTTTTTCCTGTATTATTTCTTTTTTGATCTTTTTCGTAAAACCTTTTTTCTTCTTATCCTTTTCACTTTCGTTCGAATTCGTCCAGATCCTACGACTATTATTTTTTTATTTCCCCTTCCTCGTCCCTTTAATAAAGCATCGGCTGCGGCACTTCCCCCTGCTTGTACAGCTCCTTTTGCTGCTTCAATAGCAGCTCTTTTCGCAAGTGTTTTTGCTGTTGATTTTACAACAGCTCGTGTGAGTCCTTTAGCTGCTAATCTTGCGGCAACTCCACCCATTTTTATTACCTATTTCTTTCTTAAATCAGAGTTATATAACATATATTTTATTCATTTTTCTCTTTTTCCGCTTCTTTTTTATTACTTTCCTTTGTTTATTTAACTTAACATTCCCATAACCTGTAACATCACTAAAAGTTTTCGCTCGTTTTCCTTTTAGCCCTATCAACCTTAAAAAATGTTTTTTTTCCTTTTTAGCACCATGGTCGATTCCAAAAAGGCTATATGCAGCAACTGTACTCGCGCCAGCTCCCATTTTTCCTTTTTTCTCTTTCTCTTTTTAGATAAAATTTAGAAACTTACACATATTTATAATTCTTGACATGGTTTTTTTTCATCATCACTTAAAAAATTAATTAAATAATTTATTTTCTTTTCATCTGTAGATTTAAAATTCATCAATACATATGGATATGCTTCTTTATTTTCATCAAAATATTTCTGTATTTTATTAAACAGTTCTCGTCCTTTTTGGGTATTTGATGTCATTTGCTGACATAAAGTTGTCAATTGACTCTTTTGCCTTTCATTATTAAAAACAACCTGATAATCCACATTCGTCGCAATTTCTTTTGTTATTTTGCCTTGCGGAAACGGATTTTGCCATAAAATAAACACTGTTACAGACTTATGATGTGAACTTTTAGTAAATTTCACCATCATCATCAAATCATCCAACACAATTATTCCATTTTCAGTATGCTCTAATTTCTCTTATCTAACCCGTGAATAAATTGAATGTGTTTTTCGCCAAATTCATCTCTCAACTTGTTAAATACTTCTTTTTGTTCTACACCATAAAACCATACAATATTTTTCAAGAGTTTTCCTTTATAATCATTTGTTACATTTTTCCATTTACTCAATAATTCCAATAACCAATATGTTTTTCCACATCCAGATTTACCCGTTAACAATAAAGTAAAAGGATTTTTCAATGTGATATCAATTACATTCGGTTTTTCATTCAAGATCCTATTTACTTCAGCATAGTATCTTTCTAACCATATAGTTTTCCACAATTCACTTTCATCTGATTCATCATACCTTTTTTTATCAAACCTTCCCCAACCATTTCATTTTCAACATCATCATCATCATCATCATCATTATTTGCTCTATCATTATCTGATATATAATAAATATCCTCAATTTTTCGTTTCACCATTTTCAACAGTTTTTTTTTTCATTTCTTCCTTACTCATATAGTTTCACAAAATAATGAAAATTGAAAAAACACTTTCAATCGTTTTCAATCATATTCAATTTCATCACTAAACATTCCATTACTTATATCGAATTCATCACATGTTAATGTTCTTAAATCATCATAATCATCATCATCATCATCACCTTCCAAATATATATCTTCACTTAACTTATGAACATGCTGTTGTTTTTGAAATAATTCATCAATAATATGTCTATCAGCTTTTTCTACTCCGTTTATTATCTCATTCATGACCTTTCTAATTTCATTAATTTCTTTAGATGAATAATTCTTGCGAATAAATAATGAAATGTCATTAATCTTATTTTCCAATTTATAATTGACTTCTTCCTCTTTTCATGCACTGTTTGATTATTCGCAGCTCCTATGTTTGCATTACAAATAATTAATAAATCCATTAATTCATCTTTCAATATAGAATCAATTTCACGTTGATTCTCAGATTGACGTTCCTTTATTCGTTGCTCTTTTTCAAACTTCCGTACATTATGCGGCTTTTCTATCAACTCATCTGTTTCAACAATTTCAAAATCCATGTTATGAAAGAAATATTTCATTTTTGATAACTGAGCATTTGTTGGAAATAATACTTTCAAACAAAATAGACATATCGCTTCAACCTTAGCAGCAATTTTTTCTTTTAACTTTTCATCATACTTATTCAATAATTCCTTCAAATTAACTATAGAATCTATCCCTACAATTTCTCTCATTTCTTCATACTCTTTTTCGTATATCATCAACATAAATTTGCTTATAAACGTTTGAAATCCAAGTTGATATTTCAAATATGATTCACTGGTTTGAATTTTGACTTTCTTTTTACTTTCTCCATTAAGAATTTCCAACACAGAACTCGCAATATCAAAAGGAATTACAAGACAAATTGTCTGTTTTTCTCGAACCGAAAATGAGTTCAAATTCATTAATCCTTCATCTTCAAAACTTCTCGTATCTTGTGTTAATTTCTTTATTGTCGGCATTTCGATTTATTTTAAATCGTAATAAATGCGCATTTAAATATTCTTTTTCTTCTATCTTTTTTCATTTTATTTCATTTCTATTGAAAACATGAAACTCAATCATTTTCATATATATCATTGATTCAATATATCTTCTACATACTAATTAATCAACCTTTTCATAAGCAAAGATAAGCAATGTAAAATTAATAAAACAAAAAAAAAAAAAAAAAAAAAACCAACAAAAGTCAAATCTATTCCTCATCTGAGGATGAGTCTGAGAGCGAAATTTTTAATTAATTGTCCAAATGAATCCATTTTTCCTCGCCCTTTCCGACCGCTGTTGTTTGAGGCTTAGGGCAGAAGGTTGACCTTTATGAGCGATTTTACGACTGGCTTCTTCTTATCGAACTCATTCTCAAAGTCAATGTTCAATATATCATTCAATATTGACGAGTCGTCATCGATGTCAAGTATGCTGGCAGTCGCGTTTCTTGTTCGTCACAACCCATCAACTCTCTAAGTCCATTGGAAGTTGCCTTTTGACAGAGACATCCTTTGCCACTCTTTTCGACTTTAGTCGATTCTCCCTTCGAATCAACCTTCGGTAATTCCACCTTCGGATTTACCGGTACGTCGTGTAAGGAGCGCAAGGATTGCTCAATTATTTCAAGGCACTTTCATTATTTGCTTCACAGTCTCGCCGGCTTTTCCGAGCTCTCCTCTCGGCTTTCCTCGGATCTTGAGGTTTGGCTTTTTCACTTCCACCTCTGAAGTTATTATAGCCTCACTCTTTCTCTTTTTATCGCAGTTTTTAGCCGGCTCAACACGGTTTTAACGTCAAATCAGTTTCGTAAAAATGCTTCATATTAGCAGTTTGTGCGTTAGAAGGAAACATTACTTTAATAAATTACATAAACACGATCTAACGTTCCCTCTTCTTAACCCTGCTAAATAAGTTTCGCATAAGCACACAAAACGCATTTCGTTAACTGAATCTCTACCATTACCATTAATTAAATCATACATAGTTCTTTCTTCTAATGAAAAAATAATGTTGATAAACTTCTCCGTGAATGAAGTAAACCCACGTTATATCTCAATAGAGATGTAGATGTTTGATATGTTGTATCCTCGGGATTGATTTCCGGTGAGCACTTCTTTCACCGTTCGAGAAATCGAGAACGGCGCCAACACACAAACGCTCCTTTTAATTCTAGTAGTGAATTTCGAAAGGTCGATCATACCTTCACCAACAAATGTTCGCGCACTCTGATCTGCTTTCTTCGTATACGGCATCTCTTCTCTTCTGTCTTCTTTTTTTCTTCGTCTTTTTTGCCTTCAAAATTTCTACTTGGTTTGTTGAAAATTTCGAGCTTAAATCTTATTTTCAACTGAGACAACAATAGTTCATCTACATCCAATCACATTTCACCTCCTATCACTCCACTTTTTTTCAACCAATAAATTTTCATTATTTCTAGACTGTACAATATTGCTGAATACAATGACAACATTCAACACATCAATATAGAGAACAACCTGTTACCAATATAGATATCCATGTCAGCTCAAAAATATCAAAGATAAAAAGCAAACTGTGAAATAGAGGACAACCCCAATCAAATTGCACGTACGGGTCTTTTAATATTTACAGTGAAATGTGGTGATGAAGAAACTACCAATAAGCACCAAGCCGATTTTGAAAAGAGAACGACAACAACGAGCTTGACTTCAGCCGATTTTGCAAGGCAAACGCTCGGTATAAGAGCGAGCTGGAAAACCTTCGCTTTTTGGCAGGTGATTCGGATAAAGAAATAGACGATTTTGAATTATATTGGACTTATATCATGACAATTTAATAATTTTACTAATGATTCATTCTCAAATCAATTATTCGTTTTTTCTCGTGTTACTCTACTTTACATTCTATCATCAATTTATCATCAACTATGAATCCAGGTTCACTTAATTTGGATAATGGCATCATACAAGGAACCCCTGAAGGTATGTTCCTATCCTTTTTTGGTTTCTTAAACGCTTCACTATCCATTTTCTCAAACCATTGCTGAACATCCATGTTTCTGTTATGTTGATTAATAATTTTTAATGTTACTTTCTTATCTAAAGGCCATGATAAGGCATTATCGTACAACCCTTTATATACTATAACATATAAACTAAGAAAGCTATTCTCCACTCGATGTGATTGATCTCCATTCAAGAAAGTTTCTCAAACCTATTTTATATCCAAAATCGTTTGTTAAAAACACGGGACTATGATTTGAACGGTTTGGATTAAATATAGCTTCTCTTCTTTCCTTAACAAAATTATCAATAACCCATATCAAACAACCGTTCGTTGACTCTGGATAATAATAATTCTCTTCTAATCTTTTTATCCTCACTTCATTTTTTATCTGATTACTCTCTAACATTCGAATTTCATTAAAATCCAACTGTTCGGTTTTATCATTTTTACTCTTCAATATTTTATCTACTTTCATTTTGTTGTAAAGGTTGTTGTTGTGGTTGTAGTAGTTAGAGAACGGATTTACGTAAACGATCACGTGGTATATCATATTTAACGGTAAACGTATAGAGAATTCAATAGATTAAGATTACGATTAAGATTAGAGAAGATAGGAAACAGACTCTCACGAATAGAGGTAGAGTCGTGAATGTATGATTAAACAGATGGTTTAGTTCAAGATATAATGTTCTGTATATATTTATGAATAAAGAGTAAAAGACTTCAGTGTTATTTCTCCTGTTCCAAACCCTGAATACAACATAATGGCGCCCAACGTGGGGCAGGAGCAGAATTAACAAGGAAGACTTTGAATGTTGAAGATTAGAATTTAAGCAGAAACGGCAAAAGAATGGCCACGAGAGATCCAGAAGAACGCGAGATAACCAATAATGGATTGGACAGACTACGAAGAATACGAGGAGGTAACAGAGCAACGGTAACGAAAGTAGAGAGAGAGGCATACGTGATATTAAGAGAATCGGAAGATATGCCGCGGGATACAGTGATCACAAAGGCTGATTCATTGATAAATGCCTTGAGGGAAAAGAAGAAATACCTCCACCAGCTTAACGAAAAAATTATGGAACTGTGCGATCTAGAAGACATCGAAAGAGAAGTGGAAGAATCGGACGAAATTAATACGAATATCACAGAGATCGTCACAAGGCTTGATGGACTAAAGATCAGATTAACGAGTCAGAACGTACAAGAAGAAAGAAGAAGTTCAACGCCAAATCCTCTCAACCACAGTCACACATCAAGTAACAGCCGAATGCAAGCGGGAATAAGACTACCGAAGTTCAGCCTGGGAAAGTTTAACGGTGATGTGATGAAGTTTCAAGCATTCTGGCAGTCCTTCACGTGCACAATTGATGAGAACGAAGAATTACCGAAAATCCAGAAGATGAGTTACCTAGTCAACGCGTTGGAAGGACAGGCTTATAAAGCAATCGAAGGCATGGATTTGACGGAAGGTAATTACGATGAAGTGAAAGAAATTTTGAAGGCACGATTTGGGAAAACACAGCAAATCATTAGCTCCCACATGCAAGCACTGCTTAATCTTGGCCATAAGACAACGATGATGTCAACTCGAGAAGTATATGATAATTTGAACATACACATTAGAGGATTGAAATCGCTAGGAGTGACATCAAAGGAGTATGGAAGCCTTTTAGTTCCAGTAGTAATGACCAGACTACCGAGCGAAATTGCTATAGAAGTTGCGAGGAAGACGACTGAAGATGCGTGGGACATAGAAGAAATTTTAGAGATCGTCAGAAAAGAGATTGAAGCGAGAGAAGTGAGTACAAAGGTAAAGATGAACGATAGAAGGCCAGATAGAACTTCACAACAGCAAGTAAGCGGTACAACAAGAGCTTTCGTAACCGCTGACAAACAGAGACAGATCCAGTGCTTCTTCTGTAAGAATGCTCATTATGCTTCGAATTGTACAGTAGTACAAGATGTCACGAAACGTAAAGAATTGTTGAAGAACACAAGACGCTGCTTCTTATGCCTGAAGGTTGGTCATACGGCAAAAAGATGTCAAAGCACAATCAAATGCAGAGATTGTGGGAGAAGACGGGAGAAGACACAACACGGCCATATGCGAAGGAGAGAAACACGAAGAAGTAAAGACCAAAGAAGAGGAAAGCACGTCGACGATGGCATCCAAGGGAAGAGAAGGAGTGCTGTTGCAAACAGCCCAAGCAATAGTATATGGAAACGACAAGACAAAGAAGACAAAGATAAATATCTTATTCGATGGAGGAAGTCAACGAAGCTACATTACAGAAGAACTAAAGAAGAAACTTGGGTTGAAAGGTGAGAAAAAAGAGACTGTTAACGTAAATACCTTTGGTACAGATAAGAAAATTAAAAATGAGAGTGAGTTAGTTACGGTCAATATTGAGATAGATGAAGGAGTAATTCCGATTAAGGCTTTAAGTTTTCCAACGATATGTTCTCCGATAACGAACAGCGTATGCGGAAGCGAATACGCGCACTTGGCAGGCCTGAAACTTGCAGATAGCTACAACCGTAAAGATAAGGATATTAACCTACTAATTGGAGCAAACTATTACTTTGATTTTGTTACAGGTGAAGCCATTAAGGGCAGTACTGGACCTACTGCTATGTCCAGTAAGCTGGGGTGGCTTTTGTCAGGCCCAGTTTCATACGAGAATGAAAGGTCGTTTTGCTTTAATGTCAGTTCTCATGTAGTTTTAGATATTATTCCCTCCAGCAGTGAAGTAGTAGATGAAAATCAAGAAATCGTGGAATCTCTGAACAAGTTTTGGAATCAAGAAGCCTGCGGGCTTACACAAGACGAAATACCGAATGCCGCAGGGCAGCCGAAGAGTGAAGAACAGTTACCAGGAATGCAGATTCAATTCAACAAGGACGATTCAAGATACGAGGTGAGTCTTCCTTGGAAATCTCAATTTGAAGATAAGCAATTTGATAATCAGTATGAGTTAAGTAAAAGTCGTTTAAACTCGTTGCATTCACGTTTGAGAAAAACACCAGAATTGCTTAAGGAATATGATGATTATTTTCAAGACCAAATTGCTAAGGGCATTATCGAAAAGGTGCCACCGGCAAATCGAAAAACAGGAAATAATGAATTGCATTATCTATGTCATCATGGTGTAGTAAGACGCGACCGGGAGACAACTAAACTCAGGGTGGTTTTTGATGGTTCCGCAAGGATGAATAAGGAGTCTCCATCACTTAATGATAGGCTAGAAATCGGAACCAACTACATGCCTTTACTGTTTGATACATTGATTCGTTTCCGAATGAAACCGATTGCAATGACAGCCGACATAGAGAAAGCATTTCTTCAAATACAAATTCATGAGTCAGATAAGGACAAACTGAGGTTTCTCTGGTTTGACGATGTAAGTAAACCAAATCCGTCAATAATAGAATTGAGGCATAAGAGATTAGTGTTTGGATTAACAAGTAGCCCTTCAATACTAGGTGAAACAATAAGAAAGCATGTAGCACAATACGAAAACCGATTTCCTGAAGTATGCAAAATTTTGAATAGATTGTATGCTGACGATATGTCCTGTGTCGCAACAACGAAACAAGATGCTTTGGAAATTTATGAGACATCCAAAATGATTTTGGCCGAGGGGGGATTTAATTTACGTAAATGGACAAGTAACGACAAGGACTTGATAAAGGAAATACATGACCGAGAACAAAAGGATAATGACGTATCTAGCAAATCAGAATTAAACGAAAAAACCACGAACCACGAGTCACAACGGAATACAAAGATTTTAGGAATGAATTGGAATAATGATTTAGACGTATTTTACTACGATTTAAAGGGAATTGTCGAATTTGCCGAAATGTTACCCAAAACAAAACGATCTTTGCTGAAGATTGCTGCTAAAATTTTTGACCCTTTGGGATCATTGAGCATCTTTACGATTAATTTGAAATCACTCTTTCAAGAACTGTGTATAAACAAGGTTGGATGGGACGAAGGCTTAAAAGAACCATTTTTAGCAGAGTATCAAAAATTGATTTCCGAGTTGAGAAAACTGCACGATATAAGTTTACCCAGGTGTGTATTTCATAAGGATAAGGAAGTACAGAGGGTTGAGATCCATGGATTTTCGGACGCGAGCGATAAAGCACAAGGTTGTGTCGTATATTTAAGAGTTATCTACGATTCAGGGGGAGTTGATATTAAGTTTTTGGCAAGTAAGGCCAAGGTCAATCCTATGAAAAAACAAACAATCCCAAGGTTAGAATTATCAGCGGCTCTTTTGTTAGCAAAATTGGTTAACAATTTAAAGGATATTGTTTCAAACGAATTGGGCATTGAAAACATAGACACCTATTATTGGGTTGACTCCGTTGCAGCACTGTGTTGGATTAAGAATAACAAAGTATGGACACCCTATGTTACTAATCGAGTGAACGAAATTGTCAAAACAACAGAACGTGAACAATGGTTTTATTGTCCGGGAACACAAAACCCAGCCGATTTACCATCTCGAGGGAATTATAAAAAGTGTTTTGAACCCGATCTTTTTTGGTGGGAGGGTCCTCAGTTCTTGAAGAATAACAATGATGAATGGCCAACATTCCCACAAGACAACGACATGAGCGAGGCAATGAAAGAGAAAAGGAAACATGAACCATTTGTAACACATGTAATGTTTTCGGAAGCACGGGTGAAGGAAGTAATTGAAATAGATCGATTCAGTAACAAGAACAAATTGATCCGAACAATGGCATGGGTGTTAAGGTTTATTGATAATTCACGAAATAAAGCAAATCGAAATTACAAGCAAGGTTTAAAGGCTTCAGAAATGATAAACGCAGAAACGAGGTTGATTAAGTGTGTCCAAGGGGAAGCCTTCAAAAACGAAATCGAATTCTTAGAATTGACAGAAACTAGAAAGGGCGAAAAGAGAATTCCCCTATATGTAAATCAGTTTAATTTGTATCTAGACGAAACAAACGTGTCACGTTGCAGAAGTAGAATGAATAATGCTAACATACCGTATGAAAGCAAAAGACCGATATTGTTGCCAGCTAAAAGTAAGTTGTCTGAATTGATAGTAAAGGAGTGTCACTGTAAGGTCATGCATAATGGAGTCAATGACACTTTGAATTTAGTAAGAGAGAAATATTGGGTAATCCGGGGGAGAGAAGTGACAAAGAAATTGATAAGAAATTGTACACTGTGCAAAAAACTTGAAGGTAGACCGTTTAAGACCAAATTCAGCACAGATCTACCAGAATTTCGAGTAGATGACGGGCCTCCATTCAAAAACGTAGGAGTAGACTTTGCAGGACCGTTGATAGTAGAAAATAAAGGAGAAATGAAATGCTATGTGTGCTTGTTTACATGTGCAGCAACAAGAGCGGTGCACCTGGAGCTAGTAGAGTCACTAGATGTAGAGGCGTTTATTAGAGCATTTAGAAGATTTACATCGCGAAGAGGTTTACCTCATTTAATGATAAGTGATAACGCCAAAACGTATAAGGCTGCGGCTAAGGAAATAAAGAAATTAAAGCGCTCTCCGAGATTAAGTGAATATTTGGAAAACAACCAAATAACATGGAAATTCATAATAGAGCTTGCTCCATGGCAAGGGGGCATGTGGGAAAGGCTGATTAGAAGCGTAAAACGGTGTTTGAATAAGGTTATTGGCCAAGCCAACTTGACATATTACGAATTAAGTACACTTGTAACAGAAGTTGAGTCTGTAATTAACGCACGACCACTGACATACATTGCAGACGACACGGATGGGATAACGTACGCCCTAACTCCTTCCCAATTGATCAATGGCAGGAACTTACAATGTTTGCCATCAGAAAATACAACGGAAATTTTGAGTACATACGAAAGTCTATCAAAAAGAGGACGATACCACCGAAGATTGTTGGCGCAATTCACCAACAAATGGAAGAAAGAATATTTAATGCCTCTTCTGCAGGCTTTCAGACCACAAGGGGTGAGCAAGGAACCTGTTATAAATGTTAATGATATTGTTATTCTTAGAAACGACCAGAAGAAAAGAAATTTCTGGAAATTAGCTAAAGTAATTGATCTGTTCAAAGGAAAAGATGGATCAGTCAGAGCAGCCAAGGTGCAGGTTGCATCAACAGAAGGTAAGAAGGTATTAAACCGAGCTTTGAAATTGTTAATACCACTAGAAATTCCTACTAACAACGCTAACGATCAAAACGGTAATAGCAATCTGCAGGAATCTGTTACTTGTCAGCAAAGCAAACCAAAGGCAGCGCAAGCGCAAGGCAAGCCAGATACAGCATCTGGTAGGCCAAAACGATCTGCAGCAGTTATCGCAGAACTAACCAGGAGGGACAACTTAAAGGCTTTTTAGTATTTGCAGTTAAAAGAACTTTTATTATATTTTCAACTTTGCATTTTAGATTATAGAGTATTATATTATCTTGTAATTCGAAATATTTAGTCATATGATGTTGTTTAACGGCTTAAACAACCGGGGGAGTGTGTTGTAAAGGTTGTTGTTGTTGTTGTAGTAGTTAGAGAACGGATTTACGTAAACGATCACGTGGTATATCATATTTAACGGTAAACGTATAGAGAATTCAATAGATTAAGATTACGATTAAGATTAGAGAAGATAGGAAACAGACTCTCACGAATAGAGGTAGAGTCGTGAATGTATGATTAAACAGATGGTTTAGTTCAAGATATAATGTTCTGTATATATTTATGAATAAAGAGTAAAAGACTTCAGTGTTATTTCTCCTGTTCCAAACCCTGAATACAACACATTTCTAGCTTTTGTTGTTGATCCATCACATCTTGAAATAATTCCTCATTCTTTACAGCTTTCACTTTTATTTCTTTCATTTGTCTTTCCAACTTTAGTCCCGTGTTCTTCTGCTCATCCAATAACTCTCCAATTAATTCTGCATTTATTTCACTCTCTTTCTCTCCCCTTTTTAAAGCTGCAAATTGTATTTTCAATTCCCTCATATCCTTCTCTAAATTCTTTTCTGCATTACTTGTTTGACTTGCTAATTCCGTACTTCGCTCCCATTCTAAATTTCTGATTTGCTGATCTAAATGTCGCAATTTCTCTTCATGTGTCAACTGTAACAAATCTCTTCCTTCCATTTCGATTACTTCTTCTAACTTCAATTTCTTTTTCTTCATTTATTTTAAATTGTTTTATTCATGTTTTTTTCAATTCATATCACAATCACTTGCTCAATTCTTGTTCGTATATCAACTCCCCTTCTTTTACCATTTTCTTTTGTAGTCTTGTACATTCACGAATATATTCAATTTGATTAACCCATTTTCTCTCATCTCTTGAGAGGAAATAATACAACAATTTTGCTATTCTCCCATTCCCATCTGCAAACGGATGTATCCATAAAAATCTTACTGTAAATTCCCACGCATTCATCTTTTCTTGATGTGTGATCAATTTTTGTAACTGACTTTCTATTTTATCCGGATGACAATACTGATACACTTCACCTTCAAACTTTGTGCATCTAACATTTTGTGAAAACTCTGAAGCATTTTCATTTCGCATTATATATGAATGTGCTTCTTTTATCATTTCTACATCTATCCATTTTGAATAACTTAGACAGGTTTTTAAATATATAAAAGCATCTGTCAAATCTGTTCTTTCATTTTCCGTAAAAGATATACTTCTCAACATTTGCACTTCGGAATCTTTCATAACAGCTCTCAAGTTCATCTACTACTTTTTGGAATTTGCCGGGAAAATCACAATCAAATCCGTTCTCTTTAAAATCTCTCTCCAACTGAACACATTTTCTTAAACTTTCTTGTGTATCTTTTCTTATACCTTTCATATACGCAATAAACCTATCAACTTGCTCTAATAATAACACATTTGCATTCATTGATTTTTTAAATACTTTATCTACTCTTTCTAACGGAGTATCTGTTTCATAAAATTTAACATCCATTCTTCAAACTCTTTTTATACTTTTCTATCCACAAAATCTTAATAACCCGCTTATATACTTTCAATTTACACGAAAATCTTTTTATACTTGAAAATAATTTCAAACTTCAAAAATCCCAAACACCATCCGCCAATAACTTAATCCACCATCCCGTAAAGCTTAAACATTTAACATTTAACCCCCACGCGACATTCCTTAAACATTTAATACTTAACACCCACCATTCCTTAAAGGTTAAATGTTTACACTTGGTCGTTAGCCTATATATACTACTACTGGGCTCGTAGTAGCAGGGTGTCGACACGTCTTGGCTTTAAAAGCTGTAAATATGTTTGCGGGTGAACAGTATGGATATGCCCTGTACCTCCATAAACTACTCTCCGAGACATTGAACATGCAGTTCATATGGCAAGACATCATGTGCAAATACTGGCCGTGGCTGGAGCGCGTCGTAAAGAAATTACCGGAGCTCTCCAATTTATTGAACTCGTCAAAAGCACTCTCTGTGATGCATGCAAAAGCACATTCATTGGATTGTCAGGTACTCGACACTCTAATGGTTTATATGCTATTTTCAGTATAATTTGATACATTGATGTGATGTACAAATACACCTGTCATTTCAATGTCTATAAAGTCTTTTTATTGTTACCCTGCAAAGCTTGTTTGGGGAGGATCTTATCAGGAGAAAGCAGCATTGTCAACCGGAGAGAGTATGGAGCAGTTTTTTCATACTTTGCAAAGTGCGGAATTACAACAAAGAATATGAATGCTTCGGGTATAGCAATCAGAATTTAATTACTTTGTATTTATGACCAATAATTTTACTCCGCACTACGCGGCCAAGAAAAAGTAAATTCGTTATTGGTTACTAGCTCGCAAAGACACTTTGACTCGACATACGGCCTTTTGGAATCGAAGAAAAATCGAGAATTTACCCATATCGTTAGGAAAACAGTATCTGAAGGTAATATTTTTTGTGCCATATCATTCGTTTCACTGATGGATGAAGCTCATTTCAACACATTTCAACACTTAATTCCCCCTGGATTAATAATTTGCCATTTTGCTCAAACTACTAGATGAATACCAGAATCATATGTTTTAAAGTTCTTATCATTCTCCTGAAGTAACCATCAACCAAAATATAGAGTAAAATACGTGGCACATAGTATGTGGTACATAATATGACATTATGGTAAAATCATGGAATATCGTAAATCCTTGTACATACAAATGTAAAATGTGAAACAACATGTGAATGTAAAGCATAAGTCAAGGGACCCACCCCAAAAAATACCGTACCCTTTTAAATTTGTTTACTAATGCTACGACCCTTTACCTGCAACTTTTTCTATAACTTAAATAAATTCATTTGTTTCGTATTTCATCAGACAAAGCAAAGATTAACATTAATTAAAAAGGAAAAGGATGCTCTGATTAACTCTGTTGACGATAGCAACATAAGAATAGGAGATGACATGATAGCAAATTGGGAAGCAGACTTCAGAGAAAAAGCCAAAGGTACTATTTATCTTGCAAACTCTATTGTTCGCCTATTCTTCCAGTATTCAACATGTAGGTACATTATTTAAATTATGAATCAATCACATTTTTCAACGTCGTTCACTCCCTCCATGTTTTTATTTCACTTCAGCATCTTTAAATCGAAATAGCTCAACTACAATTGTAAATCAATTGGCTGAATACTTCAAGTTACACGAAGAGCTATTTTCAGTACCAATCGTTGACAAATTCATGGATAACACAGATAAAGCCAGTAGTATATTGACAGGTTTGACACCAATCATGAATAATTTCATGTTCATTGCTATGCGATTTTGATGAAGAGCATTTCGGGTGTCTTCGTGTTTTAACAGTAGTTATTTATTTGCATCAAATTTAGGGCAAGAAGAGCTATATTGTTTACTGAACAGCACCAAGGAAAATTATGGCCGTAAGAAAAAACGAATGGCATTGCTTGAAAGGAAACTATTTTGTGATAGTGGTTATACAAAGGAGGAAGCTTTACGTGATGGCAAAGAACAGTTAACTGAGCAAACCATTGATGTTTTGCGTACACGGCTTGTACATATTTATATAAATCTTAAACAGCAAAAGCTTGAAGTATCCAAATTAGCAGGTAAATAATCTCAAAAATCATAAGGGCCAATTAATACGGGAACTTTTTTGACGAGAGACTAAATGGAGCTTTACGAAGGTGGGAGGAAGAGGGTGTTAGGGTTAAGGTTTGGAGTTCGGGTCAAGATTAGGGCTAGTAATCTTATTTTTAAATAAAAACTTCAATTAATTTAGGACTTCATTTAACATTCTAATTCCCCGAGTGTATTCTATATGTGCTAACCCTAACCCTAACCCTAACCCTAACCCTAACCAAGTATTACTCCAGGGTTTGTGGGAAAGGACATGACAATAAGCTTCAATCGTCATTATTGTTAATTTTGTTCTATTGTTTTTGATGTGTTGTTTCAAATTATTGATATATTCTTATAAACAGATTCTTCAAAGAAACGCATTAAGATCCACAAACAAATTTCGAAGAATACAAGCGTTCTGGAATCTACTGTTGATAAATACAATCTTGTCAGTAGTATTTCCTCAAAAAGATATTCTAAGTTGGAAAAGGCAGATGTGGCACTTGGAAAGTTTGCTTGGCAGACCGATGCAGGTAATTTTATCATATCCTTTTGTAAAAATCATTTTCTGAACTAATTTCTTTCTAGCAAAGCAATCATAATTTACTGCCCGCTACATTCTGCATTCATATGACTGATTCACTTGCTTTACAATCGAAATTGAGAACACTTTGGTATTAAAGTTTAATCATAGATGACGAGGAAAAGGGAATATTGTTGTACGAAATTTCTGAGCAAGAATTCATAAAAATCCTTAATTCGCATATCAGTGCAAACGCAGTTGTGTTCTAATACAAATTGACTTACCATCATGTTTTCTCCAAATCCATGCAGGCTTTTAGTTGTTTTCATCCAACGAAAACTTTCGCACACTGCAACTCATAATGCAAAAAGAACACGACCTTTATACTGACATTAAATTCCCTAGCCACATTCCCTTACATGCATAACTTATAGCATGCTGGTTGTCAACTGAGAATTCTTAACAAATAGTAATTGTGCAAGATCCACGAAGATTCTACGGACAATAATAATGCGATAACAAATTACGTTGATTTCAGCTGAGTGTTACGTTGTACCTGTATGGCTTCGCAAGCAAATCGTAGACAAGAATGTAATTTTAAAACGATGCAGAGAGGAATTGTCGTTATTGGTTGAGGAGATGGGCAGCTTTACAAGTTTTTTTCAAGAAAGGATTAACAAGCATCAACAGGAAATTTTAGAAATCGAACAGGGTCTTACAGGTATACAATTGCATATTCTCATCAAGTTGAAGTTTTCCAAAGCAACTATAATAACCACTTTCCATGCTTTCAGTCATGGTTCATGAATGTTATCTACATTGCAGCACTGAATTCAGGAGGCGAAAACTCCAACATAATTGAAATTCTCAGCACATCAGATGCACAAATCAAGGTATTTTGCGTGATAAAGGTACTATCGACTTCGCACAACTTTATGCTGATATATTTAATGAACCAAAATCTGCTTAATGATTTCTCCAAGGACTATTTCCATCGTAACTCAGCCGAACAATTGCAGCAAAGTTTGAATGCCATGATTTGCTTGAAACGTCATGGGATTTATATCTGCAAGCAACGACTTGGAATGGCAGCCTTTCATTTCAAGAAGGCTCTCGGATTCAACCCTGTTCAATTGACAATCGCCGAGGAGGAAAACAGTGAAGAACCGGAATTCTCCGATGAAAATGATGACGACGAAGAATATGATGAAGAATTTGATGCTAATATCATAAACAGTGTTATCGACAATTTGACACAGTGAGTGTAGAATATATATATTATTACGTATGATTACAAATTACCAGATTTTACTATATATTTTAGAAATATGATTTTAATAGAACACAAGGGATATCCTATCCGAATATTTGCGCTGTGGAGATGTGCAGATTACCGTAATCAGCTGGAACAGCCTGGATGAACTTTGTATGTTAGTACAAGAAAGGGATGGCTATGGCCTACAGAAGGCAACATTTCTTTGTTGGCCTGAAATCGTAGCTTTTTCCTGGATTTACATTGGCTATTACTAAAATGCTGAATGATCAGGAATGAAACGAAGCATTCCTGTTCATTCCTGTTCATTCCTCCTTCGTTCCTGTTCATTCCTCTTCGTTCCTGTTCATTCCTGTTCGTTCCTGTTCATTCCTGTTCATTCAGCATTTTAGTCATAGCCATTTACATTGGATAAAATGTAAACTTGTTGAAATAACAAGCAACATGAGCGGAGCCACTAGCACGATCACGCACAGCGACCGAGGACCGAGCATTTTTGACTCGTTGGAAGCATCAGTTGAAAAGAAGAAAGTTTTCTAGCTGTAATGCTTATGCAACTAATACAACAATTATAGTATTTCACTTTTGTTTTGGGAAATGAAATTTTTTTAACTTTGATGAAACAAGATCGAAAATTGAAGTCAAAATGATTGCTTGAGTGGTCTCAAAACAAATGTTTTTTTAATTTGCTGCGTTCAATCCTGAAAATTGAATCCAGGGTATTTTATGTCCAGGAGTTTAAAAACGTGAATATTCAATAAAATTAGTTATTCGGTTTTGCTCAAGCTCAACTTTTAGCTTCGCAACGTTTGTCTTTAATTTGATATTGATATTATTTTCTTCACTTTCTTCACTTCATCACGTTTCAATACATTGATTGTTCCGTTGTTTGACATTAATGCGCGCGCACGTATTATTGTGGGTGTTTGGCAAATCCTAATCTGGTAAACAATACGCTAAACTAGCCATTGTTGTAGCCATTGTCTTTATGGAATTAGCTGCTGCCATTGGCCAATTTCTCGCCTTCTCACTGAAGCGTATATCCTGCACACCGTCTGTATTTTAATATTTGCTGCTTACAGCGCAAATAATGAAACACTTTTGAAATTACAAAACATATTTACGATTGTCAATACAAGAAGTAGATTAATATTGTCATGCTTAAACATAAATTCTTATCTACTTACAAAAAAACCAAAAACTTCTTTCCATTTAAGGTAACAATTTTTGCAGGATGGTGCCCACTAACTGAAGAAGAAGACAAGGAGGTTACCAAAGATGTAGAGGTAGGCTGAGTGCAGGGTAATGAATCATTTCCACGAGAGAAAATTTCA
>RQOL01000758.1:0-39052 GCA_013076295.1 Sanderia malayensis | reverse complement strand
CTTGTACGTTCTGACTCGTTAATCTGATCTTTAGTCCATCAAGCTTGTGACGATCTCTGTGATATTCGTATTAATTTCGTCCGATTCTTCCACTTCTCTTTCGATGTCTTCTAGATCGCACAGTTCCATAATTTTTTCGTTAAGCTGGTGGAGGTATTTCTTCTTTTCCCTCAAGGCATTTATCAATGAATCAGCCTTTGTGATCACTGTATCCCGCGGCATATCTTCCGATTCTCTTAATATCACGTATGCCTCTCTCTACTTTCGTTACCGTTGCTCTGTTACTCCTCGTATTCTTCGTAGTCTGTCCAATCCATTATTGGTTATCTCGCGTTCTTCTGGATCTCTCGTGGCCATTCTTTTGCCGTTTCTGCTTAAATTCTAATCTTCAACATTCAAAGTCTTCCTTGTTAATTCTGCTCCTGCCCCACGTTGGGCGCCATTATGTTGTATTCAGGGTTTGGAACAGGAGAAATAACACTGAAGTCTTTTACTCTTTATTCATAAATATATACAGAACATTATATCTTGAACTAAACCATCTGTTTAATCATACATTCACGACTCTACCTCTATTCGTGAGAGTCTGTTTCCTATCTTCTCTAATCTTAATCGTAATCTTAATCTATTGAATTCTCTATACGTTTACCGTTAAATATGATATACCACGTGATCGTTTACGTAAATCCGTTCTCTAACTACTACAACCACAACAACACCTTTACAACAAAATGAAAGTAGATAAAATATTGAAGAGTAAAAATGATAAAACCGAACAGTTGGATTTTAATGAAATTCGAATGTTAGAGAGTAATCAGATCAAAAATGAAGTGAGGATAAAAAGATTAGAAGAGAATTATTATTATCCAGAGTCAACGAACGGTTGTTTGATATGGGTTATTGATAATTTTGTTAAGGAAAGAAGAGAAGCTATATTTAATCCAAACCGTTCAAATCATAGTCCCGTGTTTTTAACAAACGATTTTGGATATAAAATAGGTTTGAGAACTTTCTTGAATGGAGATCAATCACATCGAGTGGAGAATAGCTTTCTTAGTTTATATGTTATAGTATATAAAGGGTTGTACGATAATGCCTTATCATGGCCTTTAGATAAGAAAGTAACATTAAAAATTATTAATCAACATAACAGAAACATGGATGTTCAGCAATGGTTTAGGACAAAAATGGATAGTGAAGCGTTTAAGAAACCAAAAAAGGATAGGAACATACCTTCAGGGGTTCCTTGTATGATGCCATTATCCAAATTAAGTGAACCTGGATTCATAGTTGATGATAAATTGATGATAGAATGTAAAGTAGAGTAACACGAGAAAAAACGAATAATTGATTTGAGAATGAATCATTAGTAAAATTGAAATAATTATCATATAAAAAATCTTTTAAAAATTGTCATGATATAAGTCCCAATATAATTCAAAATCGTCTATTTCTTTATCCGAATCACCTGCCAAAAAGCGAAGGTTTTCCAGCTCGCTCTTATACCGAGCGTTTGCCTTGCAAAATCGGCTGAAGTCAAGCTTATTGGAAGGTTGTCCTCTATTTCAACAGCTTTGCTTTTTATCTTCAACCTACAATTGTAACACCGTACACCGTACGTGCAATTGTGATTGGAAGGTTGTCCTCTATTTCAACAGCTTTGCTTTTTATCTTTGATATTTTTGAGCTGACATGGATATCTATATTGGTAACAGGTTGTTTCTCTATATTTGATGTGTTTGAATGTTGTCATTTGTATTCAGCAATATTGTACAGTCTAGAAATAATGAAAATTTATTGGTTGAAAAAAAGTGGAGTGATAGGAGGTGAAATGTGATTGGATGTAGATGAACTATTGTTGTCTCAGTTGAAAATAAGATTTAAGCTCGAAATTTTCAACAAACCAAGTAGAAATTTTGAAGGCAAAAAAGACGAAGAAAAAAAGAAGACAGAAGAGAAGAGATGCCGTATACGAAGAAAGCAGATCAGAGTGCGCGAACATTTGTTGGTGAAGGTATGATCGACCTTTCGAAATTCACTACTAGAATTAAAAGGAGCGTTTGTGTGTTGGCGCCGTTCTCGATTTCTCGAACGGTGAAAGAAGTGCTCACCGAAATCAATCCCGAGGATACAACATATCAAACATCTACATCTCTATTGAGATATAACGTGGGGTTTACTTCATTCACGGAGAAGTTTATCAACATTATTTTTTCATTAGAAGAAAGAACTATGTATGATTTAATTAATGGTAATGGTAGAGATTCAGTTAACGAAATGCGTCTTTGTGGTGCTTATGCGAAACTTATCTTAGCGGGGTTTAAGAAGAGGGAGACGTTAGATCGTGTATTATGTAATTTACTTAAAGTAATGTTTCCTTCTAACGCACAAACTGCTAATATGAAGCATTTCTTTACGAACACTGACTTTGACGTTAAAACCGTTGTTGAGCCGGCTAAAAACTGCGATAAAAAGAGAAAGAGTGAGGCTATAATAACTTCAGAGGTGGAAGTGAAAAAGCCAAAACCTCAAGATCCGAGGAAGCAGCCGAGAGGAGGAGCTCGGAAAATAGCCGGCGAGACTGTGAAAGCAAATAATGAAAGTGCCTTTGAAATAATTGAGCAATCCTTGCGCTCCTTACACGACGTACCGGTAAATCCGAAGGTGGAATTACCGAAGGTTGATTCGAAGGGAGAATCGACTAAAAGTCGAAAAGAGGTGGCAAAGGATGTCTCTGTCAAAAGGCAACTTCCAATGGACTTAGAAGAGTTGATGGGTTGTGACGAAACAAGAAACGCGACTGCCAGCATACTTGACATCGATGACGACTCGTCAATATTGAATGATATATTGAACATTGACTTTGAGAATGAGTTCGATAAGAAGAAGCCAGTCAGTAAAATCGCTCATAAAGGTCAACCTTCTGCACCTAAGCCTCAAACAACAGCGGTCGGAAAGGGGCGAGGAAAAATGGATTCATTTGGACAATTAATTAAAAAATATGCGCTCTCAGACTCATCCTCAGATGAGGAATAGATTTGACTTGTTGTTGGTTTTTTTTTTTTTTTTTTTTTTTGTTTTATTAATTTTACATTGCTTATCTTTGCTTATGAAAAGGTTGATTAATTAGTATGTAGAAGATATATTGAATCAATGATATATATGAAAATGATTGAGTTTCATGTTTTCAATAGAAATGAAATAAAATGAAAAAAGATAGAAGAAAAAGAATATTTAAATGCGCATTTATTACGATTTAAAATATATCCAGAAATGCCGACAATAAAGAAATTAACACAAGATACGAGAAGTTTTGAAGATGAAGGATTAATGAATTTGAACTCATTTTCGGTTCGAGAAAAACAGACAATTTGTCTTGTAATTCCTTTTGATATTGCGAGTTCTGTGTTGGAAATTCTTAATGGAGAAAGTAAAAAGAAAGTCAAAATTCAAACCAGTGAATCATATTTGAAATATCAACTTGGATTTCAAACGTTTATAAGTAAATTTATGTTGATGATATACGAAAAAGAGTATGAAGAAATGAGAGAAATTGTAGGGATAGATTCTATAGTTAATTTGAAGGAATTATTGAATAAGTATGATGAAAAGTTAAAAGAAAAAATTGCTGCTAAGGTTGAAGCGATATGTCTATTTTGTTTGAAAGTATTATTTCCAACAAATGCTCAGTTATCAAAAATGAAGTATTTCTTTCATACGGATTTTGAAATTGTTGAAACAGATGAGTTGATAGAAAAGCCGCATAATGTACGGAAGTTTGAAAAAGAGCAACAATAAAGGAACGTCAATCTGAGAATCAACGTGAAATTGATTCTATATTGAAAGATGAATTAATGGATTTATTAATTATTTGTAATGCAAACATAGGAGCTGCGAATAATCAAACAGTGCATGATAAAGAGGAAGAAGTCAATTATAAATTGGAAAATAAGATTAATGAGATTCATTATTTATTCGCAAGAATTATTCATCTAAAGAAATTAATGAAATTAGAAAGGTCATGAATGAGATAATACGGAGTAGAAAAAGCTGATAGACATATTATTGATGAATTATTTCAAAAACAACAGCATGTTCATAAGTTAAGTGAAGATATATATTTGGAAGGTGATGATGATGATTATGATGATTATGATGATTTAAGAACATTAACATGTGATGAATTCGATATAAGTAATGGAATGTTTAGTGATGAAATTGAATATGATTGAAAACGATTGAAAGTGTTTTTTCAATTTTCATTATTTTGTGAAACTATATGAGTAAGGAAGAAATGAAAAAAAACTGTTGAAAATGGTGAAACGAAAAATTGAGGATATTTATTATATATCAGATAATGATAGAGCAAATAATGATGATGATGATGATGATGTTGAAAATGAAATGGTTGGGGAAGGTTTGATAAAAAAAGGTATGATGAATCAGATGAAAGTGAATTGTGGAAAACTATATGTATGGTTAGAAAGATACTATGCTGAAGTAAATAGGATCTTGAATGAAAAACCGAATGTAATTGATATCACATTGAAAAATCCTTTTACTTTATTGTTAACGGGTAAATCTGGATGTGGAAAAACATATTGGTTATTGGAATTATTGAGTAAATGGAAAAATGTAACAAATGATTATAAAGGAAAACTCTTGAAAAATATTGTATGGTTTTATGGTGTAGAACAAAAAGAAGTATTTAACAAGTTGAGAGATGAATTTGGCGAAAAACACATTCAATTTATTCACGGGTTAGATAAAGAGAAATTAGAGCATACTGAAAATGGAATAATTGTGTTGGATGATTTGATGAGTGAAATGCGTGATAATGTGGATGTTGCTCAGTTATTTACTAAAAGTTCACATCATAAGTCTGTAACAGTGTTTATTTTATGGCAAAATCCGTTTCCGCAAGGCAAAATAACAAAAGAAATTGCGACGATGTGGATTATCAGGTTGTTTTTAATAATGAAAGGCAAAAGAGTCAATTGACAACTTTATGTCAGCAAATGACATCAAATACCCAAAAAGGATGAGAACTGTTTAATAAAATACAGAAATACTTTGATGAAAATAAAGAAGCATATCCATATGTATTGATGAATTTTAAATCTACAGATGAAAAGAAAATAAATTATTTAATTAATTTTTTAAGTGATGATGAAAAAAAACCATGTCAAGAATTATAAATATGTGTAAGTTTCTAAATTTTATTTAAAAAGAGAAAGAGAAAAAAGGAAAAATGGGAGCTGGCGCGAGTACAGTTGCTGCATATAGCCTTTTTGAAATCGACCATGGTGCTAAAAAGGAAAAAAACATTTTTTAAGGTTGATAGGGCTAAAAGGAAAACGAGCGAAAACTTTTAGTGATGTTACAGGTTATGGGAATGTTAAGTTAAATAAACAAAGGAAAGTGATAAAAAAGAAGCGGAAAAAGAGAAAAATGAATAAAATATATGTTATATAACTCTGATTTAAGAAAGAAATAGGTAATAAAAATGGGTGGAGTTGCCGCAAGATTAGCAGCTAAAGGACTCACACGAGCTGTTGTAAAATCAACAGCAAAAACACTTGCGAAAAGAGCTGCTATTGAAGCAGCAAAAGGAACTGTACAAGCAGGGGGAAGTGCCGCAGCCGATGCTTTATTAAAGGGTCGAGGAAGGGGAAATAAAAAAACAATAGTCGTAGGATCTGGACGAATTCGAACGAAAGTGAAAAGGATAAGAAGAAAAAAGGTTTTACGAAAAAGAACAAAAAAGAAATAATACAGGAAAAAGAAGTATAAAATAAGAAGGTAATAAGATAGACATAAATCACAATGAAGTTTTTTACAGCAACTCGTTTATTTGGAAAACATTCAACCTATAACAGGAAGCGGAAAACAGGTCCATCAAAAAAATTAGTTGGAAATGGGAAATCAAAAATTCGTTTAAAACCTACATCAACATTAGCATTGCACTTAGCTAGAACAGCTGTTATTCCAAATTCAGGAGTTACTGTGATTCAAAAAAATGGACGGGTTATATTGGCAAAATGAATAAATTAATTGAAATGCTATTTTTGAAAAAAAATAATGCATTAAACGATATAAAATAATAATAAAGAAGAGATATGGAAAAATGAGAAAAAAAATGGCTAAACGTAAGAGAGTACGTAGAAAGAAACAGCCAAGGAAAAGTTTGAAAGGGAATGGGAATATTTTTAAAAAGATATCGAATTGGTTTATAAAAACAGCTATGGCCATGACACTGATTCCTAAAGTAATGAAATTGATAAAGCCTAAGGTGAAGAAAAAGGGTTGGAAAAAAGCTAGACCTTTACAGTTTATTCCTAGAGGGATTTGGAGAGCAACTGGTGTACCAGAGAAAGAACTTGATAAGTGGGAGTATTTTAATGAAATCAACAAGAAAAAGTAGTAAGCTAGCGATAGAAATATGGCAAGTATAGCAGCAACTGTTATTGCATCATTGGTAATAGATGATATGTTGAAGGAGGATGGGGGAGCTGAAGCAATTAAATTAATGGGAGGGAAATTTAAAAGAACGAAAAGGCCAAAACGAAAAATGAAAAAGAAGAAAAGAGTTAGTCAGAAACCTATCATAGTTAGCAAAAGAAAATAAATTTATTGAAAGAATGATTTTTGAAAAAAAATGCATATTAAAATATATAAAACAATAGTAATAGAAGAATAAGATAATCATGGAACATTTGCGACATTTTACGGTTAAGGTTGGAAATAGAGAAATTGCCAGTCAGGTGAAAGAAGAGTTAAAAAATCAAGCAACAAGAGAATCAGTTTTAAAGATAACGTTCATAGAAAGTAGTTTTTGCTTAGGAGAAAAGGTGGTGTTAGATATTACGACTGATGATACAGAATTTTTAAACAATACACGTTGTGATATTGAAAAGTGGCTTGGAAACGGACTTAGATTGAGAGAGTCATTAATATTTAAGATTGAAGAAATAGCGGATATATTATACACGCAACCTAAATCGAGGATTGAGCTAGTTTAAGGAATGATTCAGTTTTCGCCTTTGAACTCTCCAAGTCATAAAAAACGAAAAAAGAAAAGAGTAAGTGCATTGAGAAAAAAATTGACATCATTTCAAGTTGTGAGTAGGAAAATTCATAACAGTAAATATCATCATAAACCATATGGAAAATGTCACTTGCGAATTAGGAGACTGATACGTAAAAAACGAAAAAAATAGGAATATGTCAATCAATCAACGAAATAATGGGCGAATCATGTGATCTGTCAATCAAAAAATATAGATAAAAAGAGGAGTGAAAGTAGCAGAAGTATTCACTTGCAGAAGTAGTTGAAGTGAGAGCAGAACTAAAAAGAACTTGACATGGCTTCATCAAATTCATATTCTTTTGACGCAAAAGCAGTCGAATTATGCTCACGAACAGTTGTAAACTGTTCATTTGACGAAAATGGCCATGGTCGAATGCTGGAAATTTTGGTCGTAAAAAAGAATGATCAGTTTCACGACGGGTCAACTAAAGATATGATTCTTCAAGAACAGTCAATTGTACTGAAAAAAGGAGTTAAGGTGACTCCTGAAAGCTTCGATAAAGAGCTTCATAAAGAACTGATAAATGATCTTGGAACTATCAAAGAGTTTGGTCTTACCAAAAGCAAACTGAAAAAGTTGTTTGCAGGCTTAAATGCAGAACGAAAGGAAATAGCTAGTTTTGGACTAGATTATGATGATGAGAAACAGCTAGTTTATGGACTAGGAGTAATGGCCAGGAAAGGCTATAAAGTCGGCACACAGATAAAGACAGTTCCGTTGACTCGAGAATTTACGTTGCCAGATGGAGCAAAATATAGAGATGAGATGTTAATACAACTCATATTGGATGACAACATGAGATGTAATTTACAAGCGCTTCTACAGAGAAAGAGTGTGACAACGGAAACGACAAATATTAACCGTTCTGTTTTATTGAAACCGGCGGATATTCATAAATTATATGATATCATTTTTGTGGAAAATAATGGTTCGTGGTTGTCAGAAAACTTTCCAACCTTAGTTGGAGATCTCGCTCCCATTTTATTAGATGAGGAGGGAAACAGGATTGAATATGAAGTCCCAGCTTCGTCAAAAATAAGTGAATGGGATTCAGCGTTACATGCCACTGAGAATAAATCAGTAGATGTTATTGCGAAAATGATAATGTCGAAGAAAAAGACAGCTACTAAGCCAAAGAAGAGAGGAGTTAAAGCGAAAGATGACGAAACACCAACACAATCGAAGGGAAAAAAGAGGAAGAGACCACAAGTTGTTTTTAGTGATTCGGAGGATGAAAAAGCTATGAAGAAAAAACTGGAGACCGTACTTTCAGATGATGATGAATTGCTAGAAGGTGCTCAAGAATGGTGAAAAGACATAAACATTTCGTTAAAGTTATGTTAAGATGATATTTAGATTGTATGTAGGCTTTAAATGGTATATGTATGTTGTAAAAGAAGTAAACGATTGATTGATGATGATGATGATTTGATTGAGAACACATATTCGAGTTTATTGTCTTGTTGCGCAAAAAATTGAATTGAATGCGAATAGGAGGTTTTGATTGACATACATGATTAAAATAGATATAAGCATGGACAAAGTAGTAAGAAGTCATTTTGGATATCAAGATGACGTTTAAAGGAGTAAAAAGACATTATTTAGAGAAAAGACAAGA
The DNA here is from genome assembly GCA_013076295.1 of Sanderia malayensis. NCBI lineage: Eukaryota > Metazoa > Cnidaria > Scyphozoa > Semaeostomeae > Pelagiidae > Sanderia > Sanderia malayensis. The sequence goes on along the minus strand of RQOL01000758.1, from coordinate 30,343 downwards.
TTTATTATTGAAAAATAAAGAAATTAAGAGACGAATCGCCTATATTAAGAAAGCGCTTATAGAAAATGGAAAAGTATTAAGAACAGTCTATTATGCAATTCTTCAAAATAAAAAAGACTATGAATTTTGCAAAATGTATGAAGAAATTAACGAAAATGAAACTTTAATTTTGGAATATTACAATCAATTAATCAAGAGTTTAAATTCACTATGTTTGAAAAGAACATTTGCGAATGTTTTAAAGGACAAGAAAGTTGCTTTTAAGAACTTACAAAGTTATTATAAGAAGTCTGTAAAAAATATATGTGCTGATTAAATAATGGAAATTAACAATAGATTGTGTTGCGTTAAGAACTGTCAAAGTTATTATAAGAAGTTTGAAATGTATTGAAATGAATAGAAATGTATTGAAATGAAATAGTAGTTTTGTGTCACATGATGTTCTTTTGTTGAGGCCACGTGTTATTCTTTTGTTAAAACAAAATGATTGACAGTTAAGTGATTGACAGGTGGGCAAAGGTCATTCCATGGATGTGAATAAAAGGAGCTGCTAAATGTTAAATGTTTAACAGTTAACTGGATCTATGGATAGAGAACAGAGCAAAGGAAACATCAGGTATGAAACCAAAACGCTCTAATTATATTTGTGATATATGCAATGAATGTTTGCCTACAAAACTTTCTTTAATTAAACATAAAGAATCAAAGCACGGGCATTTTAATCATGTGTGCTCTCATTGCGGAGAAGGTTTTTCTCGTATAGTAGCTTTGAGAGCACACATATCGAAAGATCATTCGAGATTCGTATGTAGCCATTGTAAAGTGGGTAACTTTACAGAGCAAGGGTTAGCGAGTCATTTACGAATGAAGCATAACATCAAAGGTGATGATGTTATAAATAAAGTTCTAACTCACGGAAGAAGAAAGATACGAGAAGTGCAGCAACTGCTGCAGCAACGATATTTAAAAATAAACCACAACAGTGTGGAAAATGTAACAAAGCATTTAAGAATAAGCGTTTACTTGAAAACCACATGTTTATTCATCATGAAAGGCCGTTTAATTGTATTAGATGTGGTATGGTTTTCGATGAATTAGCAAGTTTGTCGGAACATTTACTTGATCATAATCAAAGTAATAAGAAAAATCAAATTCATTTCGCATGTGATTTTTGTGATGCGAATCATTTTCTCACAACAACTCAATTGCAAAGACATCGAATTGCAGTTCATAAAGAGTTAAATATAACAACGCATCATTTTCCTACAACAGCACATGTGCGTTGTTTTTGGAATGATTGTGTTTATGCTCATCAACCTTGGGATAGAGATCTTGATGTAAATGGTGAACCATTTCAAGGTGAAGATAAACGAATATTAGTGGAGTATTATAAGCGACATGCTCCATATATAGTGTCGCATTGTTATTCACAATTAACGAACAGATCGTTTATCAAATTTAATTTTCACCTTTTGGGACGTGAAAATTTAAATGTTCAAATCAAGAACTATTTGCAGCAAGTGTATGCTGAAGTAATTGACGATTTACCTGCCAGATTCATGTGTCATTTGGCTTTTTATTACAAAATAAATACACAAACGCTTTGCGTTACTGGTATGTCTCGGATTACAATTTGCTCATGAATTCAGAGGAGCAAAATAGCAACATTCAATTTAATGAATTTATAGTACGATCAAAAGAAGATTTGAAACGGGAAACAAAGAATATAACATCAGTTCCATTTATAGATGTTATCAAAAATAACTTTCAAGATAGTAGTTGGGGCTTGGTTCGAGCTACCAACATGCATGTATCAGTTGTTAATATAGGAAATGAAGATTTCAAGATCGGAAAAGGTGATGATGAAAAATTAGAACTACCAAATTGTATAAAGAAATCACGTGCAATCGATATTAATCTTACTGAAAAGGGAAGGAGAACAACCACCAACACAGCATGTTTTTTTATTGCATTACGCAATGCTCTTCTTCAATATAAAGCTGAAGAGGATGTTGAAAGTATAGAAGAAATGATTAAGAGATATTGTGAATTTGCTGAAATAAAAGAGTTTTATGGGTTTAATTTGCAACATACAGTACATATGGAATGGTTCTATGGTGTGAAAATTTCAATTTATACTCCATGTTTTGAATTTGTAAACCCGTCAATTAAAGATAAGAATTTTGATAACATTCTTGGATTAAAGGGAGTCAAAAGAATGTATACATCACATTTGAAATACAAAAGTACTATCAAACGGAATCTATTGTACTATAATGATCATATTTGTACAATAAAAAACATGCAAGCTTTTACAGAGAAATATATTTGTGAGGATTGTAGCTTGGTGTATAAACATGCTGCAAGTTTAAATCGTCACCAGAAGAATTGCATTTTGAAGAAACATACAAAGAGAAAATATAAAACGGGTTTGGTTGAAAGACATAAACCATTGATATCAAAAATCGCATCAATGTTTCATTTGAGTGATGAATATATGTTTGGAAATGAAAGTGAAAAATCTGATTTTTATTATGATAAAGACATGGTGGTGTTCGATTATGAAAGTTTGAATACTAAACAAACTGTAGATAAAGCAGATTTGTTTTACGGAAAAGAGTATATATTTGAAGATGATGGTTTAATAGATGGAGAATTTTTCGATAAAGATAATGAAGAGAATTATAATTGTTTTGATGATAATGGAGAGATTATTCCACAAAGAGAATATGTTCGAAACCTATCAGAAAGTCAGGGAGAAAACAAAGAAGATTTTTTTAGAGTTCAAGTTCCTATACCTTACGCCATAGCAAGCAGCTTTCCTCATAATTGGCCGGATAGTGCCGATAGTGTTAATACGAATATCTTATTCTCACATAACGAATCACCACGGGTGTTGGTAGAGACGTTTGTGAAGCATTTGATACATGTAGCTACACAAAAATGCATTCGTTCATTTGAAAAAATCGTAAGATATTTGAATGTATGCGTGATTTCTTCTGGAATCAACAGGTTTTGTTGATTTTTGATGAAGGAAAGTGTTATCATTTGAATGAATTAAAAGCAATAGATGACACGAAACAGACAAATATAGAGGAGTCTGTTAAACGAACATGCACTGTTCAGCAATATAATGATGTGCGAAAATTATTTCAAACGAAAAACGAAGAAATAGATAGAAAGGAAGCTAGAAAGACCGAATTGAAGTTCTAACAAAATTCACTGAAGAATATAGATTATATCTATCATTATTTAATCAATGTCAAAGAACAGCTGTCTTTGATTTTAACTCGTCAGGTTATGACATTCCGTTAATTTCAAAGTATCTGTTTCCTATTATGCTGAAGCAAGGTGTGACTCCAACAGTAATTAAACAAGGAGTAAATATAAATCGGTTGAATTTACTCCAGCAAATGTTAAACAATTTCCGAATTGGAAATTGATATTACTGGACACAGCTGCATTTTTAGCTCCAAGCTATAATTTAGATACTTTCATTAAAGCTTTTGCTCCAGAATGCCAGCAGGAAAAATCATTTTTTCCATATGAATATTTAACAACTGTTGAACGTTTACATGAAACTGAACTGCCACCGTATGAAGCGTTTACTTCAAGTTTGAAAATGAATAAAAACACTTTGAATTTACAACATGAACGATTTATGGAAATATTCAATGAATTGAAAATTGAATCCGACAACAAGGGAGAATCATTAAATGAGAGTGAACTAGAAAAGGTAGCATTACAGAAACTTAAGTGGAAATCAAAGCCAAAAACGGGAAAGGAGAACTATGAAGAATTACAATCACTCTGGATTTTATTAGAATGGGAAACGATACTAGATTTCCTAAAATGGTATAACACAATGGATGTAGAACCGTATTTGCAAGCTATGTTAAATTATTCAAAAGAGTTTGAGAGATATGGAATTCTCTTAAATGCTGATGGAATCAGTTTACCAACAATTGCTAGTAAAATCCTCTATGCTTCAAATAAGTCAGAGCGTATTTTACATGTCGGTGATTTGGAAATAACTGATTTCTATAACAAACATTTGGTTGGTGGACCGTCCATTATATTTTCGCGGTTAGCGAAAGGACTTGTGCAAGGGTATGATGCAGGTGCATTATACCTATATTGTTTAGGAGATAAAATGCCAGTGGGAGAACCCAGGATATGGGTAGAATCTCCATTAAATGATTCGGCTTTAAATGGACATAAAATGATTCGCAAAGACAAAAGTAGGTGTGGTGTAAATAAGTCAATTGTGGCAAATGAATTCATAGATTATCTTGATTATTCATTCAATGAGAATAAAGATGAAAAAGAATTTTTGGTGCGAGAGAAAAAATTCATCCTTACAGATCGAGAGGAGGAAAGGTTTTTTTCTCCTCACGGATTTGCAATAGGATGCGTCATGGCAGATGCTGTGAATGAGAAAGACAAAATTGTTTACGAATTTGACGGGTGTTATTGGCATGCCTGTGACAAATGCCTATCATCCGGTAAAATATCTAGCTATGTTCAAAGATCGGATGTATCTATAAAGAAGAAAATTCTCACGGTTGATGAGATTCATCTTTTGGATAAAGCTAAAACACAGTTGTTCATTTCTCGAGGTTATCGAGTAAAGAGAATGACTGAATGTAAATGGAAGAGAATTGTGAATGAATACAATGATATTCGTGAATTTATAGAACATTCAAGGCTACCGTATACAGGAAATGTGGAAATTTCCTCTAAGAGTTTATTAGAGGATATTAAAGATGATAAGGTGTTCGGGGCGATTGAAGTAACATTCATGTGCCAGATTCGTTAAAAGATCGTTTCAAAGAATTCACACCGATTTTTAAAAATGTAGAGGTTGACTTTGAAGACATAGGAGAATATATGCAGGATGTGGCTATTAAATATGGGTTTTCAAAACAATCACGAAAATTACTGATTGGAAGTTATTTCGGCACCCAAATTGGGATGAATACAGCATTATTGCGATGGTACTTACAACACGGGTTAGTTGTAACACGAATATATAAGTTTATCCAATATCATGGAAAACGAGTGTTTACAGGTTTTGTAAACAATATATCACAAGACAGAGTTAACGGAGACATTAATCCAGCAACTCAGGTAAAAGCCGAAACCTCAAAATTAGTGGGGAATAGTGCATTTGGAACTACGATAATGAATAAGTCAAAACAACGAAACATTGCTTATATGGGACACGAAAGAAAATGACCTCCAATTAACATTGGAAATATTTTAGATGCACAAATTTTGGATGATAACTATGTTGAAGTAATTACACCGAAATCAAAAACAATTGAAAACCATGCACGTTACATTGGTTCATTTGTGTTCTGGTATGCAAAATTACGAATGTTACAATGTTACCATGATTTTTTTGTTCCTGTCTTAAAGCCGAATTCGTGGCATTTATGTGAAATGGATACAGACAGTTTGTACATTTGTTTTCCAAATGGAAAAAGATTCGAAGATAATCTTCGGGATGAAATAAAAGGAACAGATGAATATAAAAGGTTGGAAAAAGAATTTTTTGTAACCAATACAGAGGCATGCCCGTTCGGAAAAAGAACACCTGGAAAATTCAAAATAGAATTTGAAGGCACGAAAATGATAGGATTGAACAGTAAGACATATGTTGTAGAAAATGAGAATACATCATTATATAAATTTTCTATGAAAGGAGTGCAAAAAGGACAGTTTACAAAAATCCTATGGAACTATATGAAAATACATTAAAGACAAATGAATCCTATATAGCAACGAATAGGGGATTGAAAAGGAAATTTGCCAATGTATGTCAGTACCAACAAGAAAAACAAGCTCTAACAAGCTTCTATTGTAAAAGACGAGTGTTAGCAGATGGATTTTCTACTGAACCGTTGGACATTTAATTCGAAAAAAAAAAAAATTCAAAATGGTCAATGATCAATTTTCAGTTGCTTCTTTACTTGAATTGTCATATCTTTGATCGGGTTCTGGACGAATGGCTATCATAGATGGACTTTCTTTAAGTTAATATTAACAAACATGAGACAATCAATTTTATCTGTCTATCGTTTTCATTTGGTGCTTTTCTTGAAATGTCATATCTTCGATTTTGTTGTGGGCGAATGCTGCGGAAGTGTTCCAATACTTTTTGACTGTGTCATCCTTCCTTTTGATGGCTAGCCTGCTCATACTCTTTATCCATACATAATGGAAATCGTCATTAATTATTCTTTAAGGCAATATTAACAAACACGGAACAACCAATTTTATCCGAAATTCTTTAATACAAATTTTGTTGAACTGTATTTTAAAGATTTGCTGGCTCAATATTTCATAATTTACCCTGCAAACAGTGTGATTGCAAGACAAAAATGGGTCAGTATCTTTAGCTTTTTCTTCTTTGAGAAAGCCGCTGTTAAGAGCTACATTGGTCTTCATGCTCTATGGCTTCATTCTTCACATATCATTTTCCTTCTTTTGAAGGATGTGGTATTCAACAATGATTGATGGTTAATCAATCAATGTATAATGATAGTTATTGTTTGCTTGACAAATTTGATTGATGGATTATCAATTAAAAGAGCAAACTGAAGCAATAACTTCATTTATGTTCTAAAACGACGTGAGACAACATCTCTATCAAAATGCAAAAGGAAGATAATGTTTTCACTATCGATTTCTATGGTCAGGAACATTTTCATATTACCATGACCGAGTTACCATATTATAAACCGAAAGTGTTTTTTAAAGTTCCTCCAAACAAAATCAATCGAACGGTTAACATAGCAGACAGATTAGCTAAAGTACATATGCTTACAGAAATTCAACAAGCAATATCTCCAATGAGTTCAGAGTCATTTATCAACATCGGAACTGATAAAGCAGTGAAAACAATCGGATTTGAAGTTGGAAATGACAACAATATGAAAGAACAATTGGGAATGCGAAAAACTCCGTTAGATATTCCTTTTACATTATTGTTAGAAGGAATTAATTTGCGAACTTTTACTTTTGAACTTCTGCGACAATGGGCACATGTGACGAAGGATTATAAACGCATCTTACTTCAGCGGGTACATTGGTTTTATGATGAAATGCGCTTATCAATAAAGGCGCAACATCAATTGAAACAAAACGTTTACAGTATTGTAGGAGATAATGTAACGTTTTATACAAGTATGGATTGGGATATCATTCCTCTCTTCATGATTGTTTTATTAGATCATCCGCTAATCGATATTGGAGAAGTTGTTCCCACAATAATTATACGAGCTATACAAAGCTCAGCTGCGTTTATTCATTGGAATGAAGCGCATATATAAAAAGAACAATATGCCGTTGTAATGTTATTGTCTTATGACAGGTAGTGTTCTTTTGATTGATTGATTGATAGATCATTATTCCATAAATACAAGCTTATCTTGTGTAGCTTCAGTCATTTTCTAATAACTATCTTTGAGTAACAACATATATATTTGTAATTTTGTTGTACATCTTTGGAACGTTAAGATGCCGCGTAAACCAACATTTAGTCAAAGTGGGTTCTTGACTATTGATTGTGGACCTTGGGAACAATACTATATTACTATCTCTAAGGATCCAAACTACAAGCCACAGACTTTGATACAGACCAGAGATACCAGAACACATAAAACATGTGTAACTGAACAATTTGCAAAGATTCATATGCTAAGCAGTATCGAATCTGCAATTGCTCCAACAAGTCACGAGAGTTTCGTGAATATCTACACGGATGATGATGAAGTGGTACGCGTTGGATATGACGCCTGCGATGGTAGCAATATGAGAAGAAACTTAGGAGAGGCAAAGACTCCATTGACGCTACCGTTTATGATGATCCTAGAGGGAGACGATACTATGCTGCATAAATTCTGTTACGAACTGCTTCGTCAATGGGCAACAGTAACGACCGATACATCTCGTGAAATGCTTGATCATGTGATTTGGTTCTACAATGGAGCCGTAGTGTCAGGTAAAGAAGAAGATAAGTTGATCAGAGATGTGCGAAAAGTTCTTGGTATGAACGTCCATTTCAGACCTTATATGCATCTCAAGTTGATTAATAATATGGACCACTGTTTGATGGTGCTGGATCATCCCCTTCAGAAAAATGATGGGACCGCGGCACCCCTGATGGTGATTCGTGCTAAAGTTGAACAAGAAGATTTTGTCTATTGGGAGCCATCGCAAGAGAAGTAAGAAGAACATTTATAACATTTACATTATTATTATATTTTTGTTAACATTTTAATATGACTTTATCTTTCAAGAATTTTACATTATATTCATTTTACTTACTTAATATTGATTTTAAAATAACAAACTTGTAGCGTGCCTATATTCAAATAGTTTTTATTTTATGTGTTGACTACCTATTTATTCTGTGATGGAGTATGATGAAGGGGTTTGACTAGGATTCAAAATGGTGAAAGCAAAAAGATGGAACTTCACGTTCACCATTCTGACGATTGCAGTGAATATGTTTATCATATACGCCGTCATCCTCAGAATGGTGACAATGATTTTGGAAAAGAAATCTTCGCATCAACGAACATAATGTGGTGAAGTCAGATGAAGAATAGAAGATTGTAATCTTCTGTTTCTCATGTGATTCTACCACTGGCTTCCTCACGTCGCAATGGTCAAAAACAAAAGAAGTAAAGATTGACAACCATTGTTCATCCTTCTAAAGATGTGGTTCTATCATCTTCAGAGGGGTGAGCGATGAATGTCTCACGCATGATTGATTGACACATTGACATATTGACAGGTATGACATCGGTAGTATATAATATTGCTAGTTACAATCATTTCGTATTCACTCTGTTTGATGCTTGAGAATGATTGCTGATGTTTCTCCAATAAATTATTTAATGCGCACAGCCAGACTTATCGTTAATATAGAGGATTCTATAGGTAATGTGCTACCTATTGATGCATACGAGAAGAAATGCAGTGATGAAACAGCCTCCGTAACTGAGGATATGTTTCCTGTTTCTATTAGACTCGAACAAAGTAATCATAATGTGAGCTTCGAAGATGATGATGCTAATGATGATGATTATGAATATGAAAGTGATGAAGATGACGTTGAAAGCGATGAAAGTAATGTTGAAGATATAACCGATGAAATTGATTCTAATGATCTAGAAAGTAATTATGATTATGATGACGAATATGACATCTACGAAGATGGATTTATAACTGGTGAAGAGGAACTGAGGCGATATCAGGAACATATGGAACAATTGGATAATAACGAATAACATATGTTTATGAATAATTACTTTTAAACAGTTGATTGATTGGTTGATGACAGATTACGATATATATATGAGTGCACATATATTTAAATCTATTTCTTTTCATTATGTCTTCTTGTAGTGACCTGGATGAGTTTGATGTAGTAGTAGATGCTGAAGAACTTGTAAAATGGATAAAGCAAGAGCGGCACTATCAATTCATTGAATCATGTCGCAAATTATTAAATCTCGATGAGAATGGAAGATATATTTCTGACGAAAACAATGATGACTGTGAAGTAAACGATGATGCAACTAATTCTATAACAAGTGATCTATGGAGTGATGATGAAATTGGCGTTCTGGATGATGTCTCGATGAGTGATGATGATGAACATTTATCAATTCCACAAAAAGAATCGATAGAAATTGACATTGACGAAACAGCGGAAAAACTTGAATCAGTAAATATGGACGACAAATAAAGAGACACACTGTATTATTTTGAAGAGTTTCTAATAATTGATTTAACAGATGTATAATTATAATTTTTTTCAACCCAGTTTTTAACAAATTGATCATTTATATAAAATTGACCGTAATTATTCAATGCGTCTCTGTGACTTGCATTTCTTCCAGTTTTAACCACTTTTGGAAATGTTTGTTCTATAATATATTCTGCCTGATCTGGATTGGCACATGTATTTATTACATGCAAAAAATAAATACAATATTCACCACATACTACTGTATTATAGGCTTGTAATTCTCGATGTATTTCTTTTATTTTATATTGTCTATGATTGTGGATACGAGGGAACATGTCCTTTGCAATCACCATCATGTTTTCACAGAATCGTCTAAATATATTATTTGGACTGTGGCTATATGAATCAAAGAAATAACATTTACCAATAACATCGAAATAAACTGCTAACCAATGTCCATGATTTGAACTATCGTTTTCAGGAACAAACAATATAAACGACATAGGAAATTCACTATGTAGTATATTTTTAAACCAATGTAAAAATGTTTTATCATCTCGAATCAACACTTTCATTTCATCTTGTGTTATAATTCCTTGAAAACTGTGAGATATATTTTTATCATTTTTACAAATTTTAATTAAATCCTCTCCATTCATTTTTATGCAGACATCTACTTTTTTACTTCTCTAACTACATATTAAATACTTTTCTTTAATGTGTCTTCTTTATTTATGGAGCATAATCTAAACCTATAGCTTTTCAGCAAGAGTTAAATATACTAGAATACATAAACCCAAATGCTACTTGTTTTTTCTTAATGTTCCTGGAACTTTAATTTGCATTTGTACTTGGGACGTTCTCACATCTACAACTTTTGCCCCCATTTTCCATTCTAGTATTGTTAACTTAAATGCATACAATGCATAACCTTGTGATTTCAAGCCTTGATCAGCCGTAAACAACATGGATTGAACATCAAGAATATGAAAGAGCCCCATCAATGATTGTTTAGCTGACGTGTATGGAATATTGAGTACATTATTTTTGAAGTTTGTTTGTAATGTCAATTCAAACGATTCCCCGTTCTTTTGGGGTAAATGTTGAAAATTAAACGGATTATGTTGAGTACTTCCAGCCCAGATACCGTAGTCTACAAATCCAAGAATAATAATGTCGGGGACTGACCATCTAGTAATTGTACATCAAAACTGATACATTATCTTGCATTGTCCAAGTGTTGACAAATAATCACTCAACTCCATATGTCACATCCTCAGCTACTCTAAGAGCATTTAGATATTCTTCATATTTAGGAGGTGTTAGGGTTACTACTTTCAGAAACAATTCCATATGCACATATCCCAATCAAAAGTGCCCCTTTCAGCTTCTGGACACAATACAGCTTCTCTTTGATCAACTCTTTGAAATGTTATTTTATAGGAAGTGTTCCATCAATGTATTGTTGCGCTTTCCAAAAATTGACTTTAGGCATAAATTGATATTCTACGATTTCGCTTTTATTAAATAGTCTGTTCCGCTTTACCCCCTTGAGTATTGGAATTTTTGATTTTGGTTTTAGCATCATCATAATAAGTGATTTCATATTCATCAAGAATCTGTGCATCCCATTGCGGCACTATGTCACCTTTGTCATTTATACTTAGATTATTATCAAGATAAAATCCTTCTCCTATTTCTAATTTATTACCTAAACCGAATATTGAATTTTCCAATAAATTTGCTGCATATGCATGCATAGGATAATGTCCCATTTTGTGATTCAATAATACTCTGTCCAGCCTGTACATTAACATTTTAAACAGAGAATGTGCCACATTATTGTATGGAATAAATAAATCTTTTTTTGCCATTATCAACTGGACGTCCGGTTGTCGCATTTACGATTCGAATTTTCATTTGAAAATAACTTTCTTTAAAATCGTAGAATACACCAATATCTTCTTTAATTTGAAAAATAACATCACCTTTACTTTTCCCTGGCTGATCATTTAAAGGTGTATATCTTTTTACACTTTGATCTTGAAATCAGCATCTACAAATTCGCGCGGGATTAAACGACAATCGTTCATCAACTTCTCCATCTAATTCCACACCAGTTTATTACATCATTCACATTAACATGTTCCGCATCGTTCGCCCATTGCTGTCCACAACAAAAAATACCTTCTTTTTGTTTTTCGACTCACACTTTTATCATTATATACTATCTTTCTCAAGCAAATTTAAAAAATATGCTTTAAAATTATCTGCTCAAAGCATCATATGCTGTATGATACATTCTTCGATAGTTTTTAATTAATGATTTAACTTTTTGTTTTTGTTTTTTAGTTAATTTTTTTACTGGAACTTTACTCAGTTTTTCACTTTTGAAATACTTTAGTAACAGATGGAGTTGATTTTGATTTCGGATTTGCTTTTGATTTTCTAGTCGAATGAGATTTTTTCCTGCTTTTTACTAACCATTAAATGTTTTATATTTTCAGTTGATTTCGGTAGTAAAACTGTTGCTGTTCATCTTCTTTCGCTGCCAGTAGTTTCATAAGTTTATTTAATGGTTTGCCGCTAATGTATTTTTTAGCTTGTGATATCACCGCTTGAGTTATTGCTTTTCATTTTTTACCAATAGTCTGATGAACTTTCTTTTTTAGATGTTGTTTTGTTAGTTGTACAGCTTTATTTAATTGTTTTTTAGCTACCTGTGCTGTTTTTGCTTTCACTTTATTTGAAATTGATTTTCCAACCCGTTTACCAACAGTCGCTAATCCTTTTTAATTGTTTTACCAAACACGTTTGAAAGTAATCCATGACCTTGTAACTTATTTAATATTCCACCATTATACCAATCACGTCTATTAATCATTGATGGAGACCAACCTGTGGCACCTGTTGTATAATTATGTATTATTCCAGGTGAAGTTCCTGGATGAGTAAATAAATCTCCATACATACTTCAGCTCTTTTCTTCTACTTATTCAATCAATTTATAATTATTTAACTATGAACCTTTATACCTTTTTTTATGTGTTTTTTTTCAATTTCTTTCTTATATTAATCGAAATAATAAATCACAATATGCTTTTAACACTAATTTTTGTCCTTTCGCATCTAATATTATCATATGAAAATTTTCACTTTTTGATCATTCAATCACAAAATTCTAGTGTTTCAGGTTCGTATGATACATAATCATTTTAATACTTGGCCGTTAATCGAATGCTGGAGCTATTGCTAATAAAGGTACTGTATTATCACCAACAAACTGCTCCTTCACATTATTACTATAAATAAAGTAATGATTACATGAACTGCACTACTCTTTGCGAATTAGTTTTACTAGTTTAGAATAAGGTTCACTTTTCTTTTATATGAACATCCTTCGGATACCAATATAAAGAATCCACATTTGGAAACTGTCCAATTCATTTCATTATAGCACGCTTCTTCATATCGCTCTCCAATGATAGCTTTTTTCATCCAACGTAACATCTAATACATCAAATCCAAAAAACCGGAATCATTTCCATTCCAATCGCTATATGAATGCAAAATGGTGAAATATTGCTAATCTGCATAGTTGTTGTTTTTTTCTGCACATCATCTTGTAAGGTAAAATTTAAAGCTAACGATTCTTTCCATAAATCATCTGGAAAATATGTTGCCAATAACTTATCTTTGTTACTTCCCACTTCGGGAAATTGATTAAACAAAAATTTCGATGCCTCTACAAATGTATACTGTTTCCCTGTTGTTTTCTCTTTACCAGTTTTATATTCATTAAAATCCCGAATCTCATATATTAAATTTTGAATAGAAATTGTTTTTCCTTCTCCAAATCGAACTTGCAAATTTTTTGCAACATCAATACGAAATATTGGGCCATAGGTTTTGAAAAATCCATATCATAAACTGATTGACTTTCTATATCTATATTTGTGATAGCGTTATAATAATTCTCCACATAATTTTTATCATTTGCTTTTCTTGTCGTATGCATCATTTCTTCTCTTATGGTATTTTTAGCTGGATCATGGTTATATTGTTTCCATGCTCCCAAATATATTTCCACCATCCAATCTTCCACGACATAATTCTTACCAACAGGGATACGTAAACTTTTTATCTCATTACTTTTAAAATCATATACGATTTTTTTAGCGCAACTTGCCATCCATCAAAGGTATCTATATTTAATGCATTATTGGATTGAAGACGATCACTAAATGTCAAGACTGAATTCTTATTTTCACTGTCATAAAACCCTTGTAAAATGAAACTATTTTCATTGACGATCGGCATTTTGCTAAATAGATTTATCACTGAATGTCGTTATATCATCCGTAAATATAAGCTCTATTACAAAGAGATTAGGTTTAAATATAATGTTATTATCAATATCTCTTAAATAAATCGTACAATTTATTTCATTGACATAATTACATTCTTTGAAATCTAAAGGATTTGCTTGATATACATACACACTTCTATCTTTACCATATTGTCGCTCATATTCTCGTTGCGAAAAATATATATTTGTTAATAATGATGGTAAATTAAACGTTTTTTGTCCTTCTATCAAACAATTTTCCCAAAACGTACAATAATTTATTGCATTTTGCGTTACTAATTCACTACTTGAAATATCTAACAAGGTGTGAAAGCAATCGGGTGAAAAAAATATTGTTTCTACTGCTACTTTTAATTTTCCATCATAATTATGTCGAAATAATATTTCATCTTTTTCATTACATAATTTAATTCTAGAGTTCAATTGTTGAATAAGTCGCTTTTCAATCATTCTTCTGATGTGATATACAAACATATAATTGTTGGAATTTCAGATCGCGATTTTACATGTGATGTAATTATTTTATTTGACTGGTCTTCTCTACTATTTATCGGATTAGCGACAATTGATATCCAAAATACTTGAAATTGTCTTGATGTAATATTCGAAAATGCTAACTGTTTAAACTCAATTAACTGATTTACAAATGTAGCAGTATCATCATCTTTATATTCAATAAATATATTCGCTAACGATTGAGATAACACTCCTGATGCGAAATTATAATTAATGAGATCACAATTTAAGAAAACGGTTCTGCGTGTTTGCCAATAAATGGTATGTTGCGTTGGTTGGAATTCCTCGTTCTAATCCTTTATATGCGGAGCTGGATAACCTTCATTGTATAAATCTGTACTTTTTTCATTATACTTCAAATTTGTCCAAAACAATATATCCATATAATCATTTGTAAAATTTATATTACTTCCTTTTACATAATTTCTATGTAACACATAATATGCATATCGCGTATTTGGGGCTTTCTGTCGAATATATGTTAAAAGTAAATTAATTTTTATTCCATAAATAGGCTCCATTTTCATATGATATTCATTTACAATATCAGGAAAATAATCTGTTTTCCAATTATCTATCCCTAACATTTCCACCAGCATTCTACTAAATCTACAAGTCATAAATTGTTGATCTGTTTGAAATCCCATGTTTTCAGCGATTTGTATGCCTTGAAATCCAAAATCAAACCTTTCCGCTCCAGGAATTAATTGAACATAAATAATAGACTCTTGAGGCCAAATTCCCTCCCCTCCTTCCCAACTTACAAAATTACATTTAAAATGTAAAGGTCTATTTAAAAATGCATTTACTGCATCAAAACTCCAATTTATTCCCTCATTATTCCATGTTAAAGCTTTATCCCGTTCTATATGAATTCTTGGTAACTGATCTCCAATCCAATTTTTTCCATCTGTGTTAAATACTTTATTATACTCATGCTTGTCTGTAACACTTAGAACATTAAATTTATTCTTAAATACCACACTTTCCGTTTGAAATGGAGAGCTAATTCGTTGTGACCAGATATATCTGGGATAGTTTATCATTTCATATGGTGGTAATATACATTTAATCACAGCCATTTTCCATTCTTTTGAGCTATCAAAAGTTATTTTGTCTTTTAACGATACACGAAAGTTATTATTTTTATCGTTTATTGAAGCTCTTGCTGATGAAATAGCAACAATTTTTTGTGGTTTTGTTGATAGCATTATGATTCAATTTTATCTCGATCACGTCCTAATCGTTTTTTATTTCTTTCCTCGTCATTAATTCGATTTTCCTCTTTTAAACTATTAAAAAACACCTGTTTTGATATAAAATCATTATTTTTTATTCTTTGCGCATCCTTAACTGTTGAATGCTGAATATCTTTTGATAATACCCATACTGCTTTCCAATATAATGGTGTTGATACTAAACTCCAGTTCTTTTCTTTTTTAACTATTTCCTCTAATTTTACAACATCAGGAAACGTGACCTCTTGCAATTGATCTGTGAAAAATCTTCCATCAACTAATTCACCACCTAAGTCTTTTAACATATAGGCAAATGGGGTGTATGTTAAATCTACTTTATATATAACAAATATTTCATCTGTCCATTGTTTATGAAATCCTCTTTTAAAAACCTTCTTTCTTTGTGCTATTCTCACATATTGTCCTTTCTTATACTTAGATGATAGCTTTTGTTTTTTAGGCTGTATTTCATCGTTATCTTCCTTGCTCACACTTCGTTTAAGCGGTTAACGCGATTTTGGTATTTTCGATTCTTGAATTGACCAATATTTCTGTAGGTTTTTTCTTACTTCTGGATAGTTATTAACATTCACCTCATTGGGTGCCATTCCAATAATTCGATGATATGAATTATTTATACTTTCCACAATTTCATTTAACACTGATAAATAATTCTTTGAATTATTAGCTTCCATGTACTTCACTAATTTCAATTTCAACGTTCTATTATATCGTTCTACTATAGCACATTTTGGATCATCATTTGCATATATTATTGATATGTCATTCTGTTTCATTAATGATTTAAATGCTGCATTAATAAATTCTGATCCACGATCTGCTCTTATAAACTTTGGACGTCTGGGTGTCATATCTAAAATACTCTTCATCGCAAACACACTTGATGGTCCTGTTTTATTTGTCATTGCTCTAACCCAAGCATGTTTATCAAATTGATCAATACAACAAAATAAATAACGTGTTCCATTATTAAAATCAGGATAAAATATTGAATCACTTTGCACATCCATTAAATCAATTTCCCAACAATAATCCTGTCGACCAACTTTTATGGGAGGATGAACAAATTGTTTTCTTATTGGTTTGTAATGACCATGTGTAATATTTGATTTTGACCACTCAATCGTTTGTGCTTGCGTTAAAGATGGAATTTGTTTTTTCGCATATTTATAAAACTTATTTAATCCAGAATACGAACCAGGAAAAGAAGGAGTATTATATAACTTTGACAATTTTTCATTTAATACTCGCTGTTCACTAAGACTCATTTTTTACAGCTGGTTTTTTACAATCATTAAATAACGCATCAATCTCTTTTATCAGTTTTCGTTGTGCATTTTTATGCTTACTTAATACACCTTTTTTTCTGCTTTTATCATCAATTTTAATGCTTTTTTCCCAAAACAATCTTTTTCCTTTGTCGACTCATCATCTGATGATGATTCTTCTGTTTCACTTTCACTACTGCTCGTAGTGTCACTACTACTGCTGGATGATACATATATCTTTTTACGCGGTTTCATTTTTTTTCTCCTTTTTCTTTTCGAAAGTTCCCGAACTACTTTTTGTGCAATAGAATTTTCATCCACCTCACTTCGTTTTCTCTTACCATTAATTGCGGTCTCCTAGCAGCTGATAGATTTGAAATTGTTCTTTCATCATCATAATCATCTTCCGTACTTGCTGATTCACCATACCCTTCATCTTCTTCAACATCTCGATAACCTCCTCTTCTCCTTAATAGTTTTCTCAACGATCGTTCTACTTGTTGATCAACCATTTTTGAAATATTTCTCACTTTTCCGTGTCCTTCTAGATCTTTATCTAATTTTCGTTTTAATTGTTCCCGTCTTCGTGTATGTGAAGCCACCGGTGAATATATATCTTCTTTCTTACGTCTCGTTTCTTTCTTTAATTCTTTCTTTAACGTATTTACTTTCCCTCTTATTTCCTGAAGTAATCGTTTACTATCTGAATGTGCAGACGATTCTGGAGTTAGTGGTTCGTGTTTAGTAATCGGAGTAACTAAACCTGATGGACCTGGTTCTTCTTTATCTACTATATTTTGCCCTTTTTTATTTTCTGTTGCAATTCGTTTCTGAAGCTCATGAGGTAATATATCTATATTTAATCCTTCATCTACTAACTTTTTTGCAATCGAAACCATTCCCACAGGAATAGTCGTAAATTTATATGGTGTATTAATATATTCAATTAATTTTTGAGTCTTTGCTGCATTCGGAATAAATTCATCATTTATATGAATGGTATCTTCTTCCTTATCAAATTTTATATCTTTTGACTTTCTCAACGCTGTTATAAATTGAGTTGCGTTGCGTCCTAAATTATGAAGTGACTGTAAATTTACTTCTGATATGTCATCTCCATTTAGAATTTCTTTTAAATCTTGCTCTTTCTTTGTTGCAAATACACCTCTTAATTGTTGAATTTGATTCATTAACTGTTTAACTTTCACTTGTTTCTTTTCTATTGACAGGGATTTATTATTACTAATTTGCTTTATTTCTCTCTTTAAGCTTTCTATTTTACGCTCTTGTAAAGTCCTCACTTGATTTTCACTTTGTACTTTACTTGCAGTTTGAGTTTCTACACCTGATTCATTATTTATCGTTTGCAATACATCCTTCATCTGCGCAGCTCTTCTTAACCATTGAACTAGTTCAATCGGGTTTTGCGATGACAATGCTTTTTCCTTCAATTCATTTATTTGTCTCTCATATTTATTTGGAACATCAAGCGCTTTAATTTGTTGTAAACGCTGATAATCTTTCATTGATATTAATACATGCTTATTATCAGGACCAACATTACTATCTTTTTGTTGATTTTCCACTTCATTTTCTTTTTTTTCAGTTAATAAAGGTTTATTTTCTCGTGTGTTTTCCATTTATTTTGTTATAACACCAGCAATTACAGTGGTTCTGTTTGGTAAAATTACAACTCGCCGAGCCTTATATTTTCTTCGCAAAGAAGAAACACTTTTCGAATGATTTTTCACAACACTTTTTCCCCTATCTTTTAATGAAATATTATTTGATCTCACACTTATAATCTGATTTGTTCTCGTATAATATTTATTCAACAATTTATCATACGTGCGCTGGTTTTGCAAATGCGCCAATATGCTATTATTCAAAGGTAACATTGTGAATTTCTAACATACTCTATTTTTTAAAGCTATTTAACAAACTATTTTCCATACTTTTTTAATTCAAGTCATTTTGCATTAAATTGTTTTTATTCATTTTTTTCTACTATTAGTTCTTCCACTTCTTGTTCTCCTTCAGGTTTTGGTCCACCATCAACAAACTCTATATCCTCTATCATATCACTTTCTTTTGGAAAAAATCGTTTCATAAGAACAGCCTTATCTACTTCTTGTTCAGTTTGATTTTGTCGCGATTTTTTATTCCCTTTTTTCCTGCTTGACTCGGCGCTACTCGTTTTTTCGCTCCTGTTGCAATCAGAATCCAAACATTTTCTCTCTCACCTGCTTCAAACATCACTTTTGCTATCGACTCTAATGAAGCCCATCCATATGCGAAACTTCTCGCCACTGTAACCCATTCCTCCGGTTTTACTTCTTTTTCTTTAAATATAACTCTACATTTCACCCTTACAACTCCATATCCATTTTTCGCAGCAATATATAATAAATGTTTTGCCTTTTCTGCACCAGGAATATATTGCTTCAAGTTCTCACTGATCTGATACACCGCATTATTATGCGGAGCTCTGTAGATAAAATCGTATGTGTTCACCAAAGCCATTTTTGAACTAACAACATTCACTATTCGTCTCTCTTCTTTATACACTTAATTTCATTATTTTAATAAAAACAATTATTTTTTTCAAAAGATGTATCCGATATATTTCATTAATATATCTTTCCAATTATTACTTTCTTTTTCACCAAATTTTAGCATAAATGATTCCCAATCTAATTGTTTTGGGCCCATATATTTTATTAAATACTCTCGTACTTCTGACTCATGTTTTTCTGATGATTTAAGTTTTTCTGCACATACAGTAAATATTGTTGCTATTCAAATACAGCCATTCTTATAACTAGTTTCTCTGTACAAACTTTACTTTATATATCTTTTTTTTCAAATTTTTGTTTTTTTTAACGCCTTCCGTCTTTTATATGCTTCGAACCCTTTCTTAAATTCATTTTTTTTGCCTTTCCAATCACTTACAAATGTTACATTTTTCAAATTTTTCTTTGGAACCCCCATTTGTTTCCAAACCCATCTCGGCAAAATTGATCCTACTCCTGTTTTTTTGCCTGTTTTAGTATTCACAACATTAAACGTATTCCATTTTGGAATAACTGATTTATATGCTGTTTTAAATAACCAATGCTTAATATTTGAAAAAAGACCTCTCCCGCGTAATTTCGCTTGTTTCCGTCTCAACTTTAGTCTTGCTCGTGCCATTTTTGTTCAGTTCTCATTAATCACTAACAAATCATGCATGCTTTATAATTCTTGACATGGTTTTTTTTCATCATCACTTAAAAATTAATCAAATAATTTATTTTTTTTTCATCTGTAGATTTAAAATTCATCAATACATACGGATATGCTTCTTTATTTTCATCGAAATATTTCTGTATTTTATTAAACAACTCTCGTCCTTTTTGAGTATTTATAATAATAATAATAATAATAATAAAACGAATATTTATACAGGATGAACACTTCAACTGTAAACTGCTGTTATTAATGTGTGTCCTGTGCCCTATGCCTTAACTTTACTACCCTAAATATTTACAGTTAAAAAATGTACAGATATATAAAATAATACAGATTTATAAAAAAGGGAAAAGATTAATTGTTTTTGACCAGAGCTTCCGATGTGATATTTCATTTAAAATGTTCTTTAAGTTGTTTCTCAAATTCACTGAAACTCTCAATTTTACGAATATCGAGCGGTAATTCGTTGTACACTATCGCACCCATATACATAAATGATTTTCTCGCGTACTCAGTTTTTATCCTTGGTAGTTTTAACGTATAATTATTGTTTCGAGTCTGCTTTTCATGCTGTTGCAACGTGAAATGATTCTGCAGCTGATCACATGCCTCCTTCACTATACATTTTCGTACCAGCTTGCATGCCCTAGTCTTGTTTGCATTGATCACTGACGTAAGCTTCTGGTTTGGTGTTACATCTCGCAGGACTATTTTATTGGCTCGTGAGTGGAGTGATGAGAGCCTGCTCAGCTGGGTATTGTTGTATTTCAATTGTAGAATGCCACAGTATGTGAATGATGGTAGTATCATTGATTGATAAATTGTGGTAGCTGTGGCTTGATCAATATACGATCTTATTTTTGCTAATAATCTTAGCCTAGAGGACGCTTTTTTGTAACAAGTGTTGAAATTCGAGTTCAAGTTTAGCGAGCTATCTACGCGAACACCAAGATATTTGTATTCCGCTGTGTTGTTGATGACAGTTTGATTCGAGAGTTTGACCTCGAGTGGCTCAGTTTGCTTGGCAATCCTTTGTGACGTGCCGAAGAGAAGGGATTCTGTTTTACCTTTCTTCAAATTTAGAACCAGTTCGTTGCTCTTTAGCCAGTCTATTAAACAATCCATGTCCTTTGCAGTTTGGCGTTGATAGACTGTACGTCCTTGCCAGCCACATACAAGACTGTGTCGTCAGCATATTTCAAGATGCTTGAGTGATCAATTACGTCTACAACATCATTGAGCAGAATCAAGAACAATAAAGGACCTAATATTGACCCCTGTGGTACTCCGGTCAGCAATGCATGCTCCTTGGAAAGACAACCGTTATAGGCTACTTTTGCTTTCCGACAGAAAAGGTAATCCTTGAACCACTCTAGCTCTTTTCCTTCAACACCATAAAGAGGGAGTTTATTTAGCAACATTGCATGACTTACGGTGTCGAAAGCTTTGCTAAGGTCGACAAATATTGCTCCGACCAACATGCCTTTATCAACGTTGACTCTAATGCTATCCAGCAATATAGTTACTGCATATTCCGTGGACAGTTTCGGCCGGAAGCCAAACTGAGACTTTGTAAGCAAATTGTTCTTGTCAAGATAGGTTATGAGTTGGCGATGAATGATTTTTCAATGACTTTAGAAATCACAGGTAGCACCGATATTGGTCTATAATTATCTGGGTTAGAGTGTACGCCTGATTTATGGGTTGGAATAACCTTTGCCGCCTTCCAGTCAGTTGGAAAGATGCTGGTTTTCAGCGACAAATTTATTAGGTGTGCTAATGGAGCAGATATCAGTTCAGCTGAATCTTTGATAAGGCCTGGAGGTAGATCGTCTAATCCTGTTGCTTTGTTTCTTTTACTGACTTCAGCTGTTGTTCGACCTCACGCCGCGATACTACGTTGAATATGAAATTTTGATCAGTTTTCTTTGACATTTCCGATGGTATTTTCCAACTAAAATTACATAATGGAAAGGCCTTCTCCCTTAAGGTTGTTACAATGCTTGTAAAAAACGAACCGAAAGCGTCGGAGATGACGTGTGGATCTTTTACTTTGACACCGTCAACATCCAAAGTTTTCATAGCCTCCCTTTCGTTCACCTTGGTGGGATATATTGATTTCAATGCCCTCCAGAATTTTTTTGGATCATTGGCACCCTCCTTCAGTAATTTCTTGTGGTAGTCGGACTTTGCTCTCTTGACTGCAATATTGACTTCATTTCGCTTTCGCTTATATGCAGAAATGTCGGGTTCTTTCCTTGTACGCCTTGATCTCCTGAGCAGTTTATCTCTATCATTCATGAGAGCCTTTACCCCATTGCTAAGCCATGGTGCTGGTTTACCTTTGACCTTCTTTAATATCATTGGGGAATTACGCCCGAAAATATCAGAAAGAATGTGTTTCATTTTCGCCCATGCCTCGTTTACATTTCTCTGACTATAGAATGGTGTCCAGTCAACTTTCTTCAGCTCAGATTTCATGTTTTCAACATTATAAGTCTTGTAGTCGCGGCAGGTGATCAACCTCGGGTTGCAACGGCTGTTGTTGATTTTGCGAACGCAGCCAGGCATGTCGTGGTCACCTATGCTGGTTGCTATGACATCAGTGCCAGCGATATTTGCAGGAGTATTTGTAAGAACGATATCAATTAATGTTCTTGTTGTCTCCGTTATTCTCGTGGGCTTTTCGATTGTTTGCTTTAAACCAAATAGTTCGAAAATTGATTTTAAATCTTTATTGTCACCGGGAACGAGAAAATTAACATTCATGTCCCCAAGGACTATCATCTCCTTTGACTCCTCGGATGCCTTTGTCATCATTGAATTGAATACTGTATTGAAATCATTATGTAGGTATTTGGAAGTGTCTGGTGGCCTGTAAATGGTTGAAACAAGAGTTCCTTTGCAATGTTGACGACTAGGCCAGATTTCTATCCAAACAGATTCAATTTCCTCCACCTCAAGATCCTTTCGGCGGTCCCAAGTAATATCATCAGAAATATAAACGCCAACACCCCCACCCTTTCCAGCCTTTCGTGATCTGCTAACAAACGAGTAGCCAGGAATATTGTAAAAAGCACGATGTTCGTCATCACTTTCGATATGAGTTTCGTTGAGTCAATTGACATAAAGTTGTCAATTGACTCTTTTGTCTTTCATTATTAAAAACAACTTGATAATCCACATTCGTTGCAATTTCTTTTGTTATTTTTCCTTGTGGAAAGGGAGTTTGCCATAAAATAAAAACTGTTACAGATTTATGATGTGAACTTTTGGTAAATAATTGAGCAACATCTACATTATCTCGCATTTCACTCATCAAATCATCCAGCACTATTATTCCATTTTCAGTATGCTCGAATTTCTCTTTATCTAACCCATGAATAAATTGAATGTGTTTTTCACCAAATTCATCTCTCAATCTGTTAAATATTTCTTTTTGCTCTACACCATAAAACCATACAATATTTTTCAAGAGCTGGCCTTTATAATCACTTGTTACGTTTTTCCATTTACTAAGTAATTCCAATAACCAATATGTTTTTCCACATCCGGATTTACCCGTTAACAATAAGGTAAATGGGTTTTTCAATGTGATATCAATTACATTCGGTTTTTCATTCAAGATCCTGTTCACTTCAGCATAGTACCTCTCTAACCATATAGTTTTCCATAACTCACTTTCATCAGATTCATCATACCTTTTTTTAAACAAACCTCCTCCAACCATTTCATTTTCATCATCATCATCATCATCATTATTTGTTCTATCATTATCTGATATATAATAAATATCCTCAATTTTTCGCTTTCAATCATCATTCACAGTTTTTATGTTGATTCCTCACTCATATAGTTTAATACATACTTAAATTTCAAAAAACTTTCAATTTTTTCTTAATCGAACTCAAATCCTTCATTCACCATCCCTGTTGTATCTAACTCATCACTCGTTAACGTTCTTAAATCATCATAATAATCATCAACTTCTTCTTCTAAATATATATCATCTTTTTCAGAATTTTGAATTTGCTGTTCTTTTTGAAATAGATCATCAATAATTCGCCTATCAGCTTTCTCTACTCCATACATTATTTGATTCATCACCTTAGTAACTTCATTAATCTCTTTAGGAGAATAATTCTTTTGAATAAATAATGAAATGTCCTTAATCTTATTTTGTAATTTATAATTAATTTCTTCCTCTTTATCGTGCACTGTTTGATTATTCGCAACTCCTATATTGGCATTACATATAATTAATAAATCCATTAATTGATCTTTCAAGAGTGCATCAATTTCATTTCTATTGATAATTCTACTTCATTCATCTTTCGCGGTTTTTCAAACTTGTGCAAATTATGTGCTTTTTCTACCATTTCATCTGTTTCAACAACTTCAAAATCCGTATTATGAAAAAAGAACTTCATTTTCGATAATTGTGCATTTGTTGGAAATAACACTTTCATACAAAACATACATATCGACTCAACATTACTCCCAATTTTTTCTGTTAGATTTTCATCGTACTTTTTCAATAACTCCTTCACATTAATCGCATCCTTTATTTCTAAAATTTCTCGAATTTCATCATATTCTTTCTGCAATATTATCAACATAAATTTACTTATAAATGTTTGAAATCCTAGCTGATACTTCAAATACGATTCACTAGTTCCAATTTTCACATTCCTCTTACTTTCCACATTAAGAATTTCTAACACACACTTCGCAATATCAAATGGAATAACAAGACAAATCGTTTGTTTTTCCCGCATTGAAAACAAATTCAAATTCATCAAACCTTCATCTTCAAAACTTCTTGTATCTTGTGTTAATTTCTTTATTGACGGCATTTCTGCAACTATTTCAATTGCATTAAAGATGAAGTTTTAAATAAAGTTTTTCTCAATTATTTTTTCATTTTACTTCATTTCTATAACCATTTCTTATATATAATCACATAATACTTCACTACCTTTCTAGTATAAAATATAACAAAAACAGGTAACAAATAAAAACATCCTTTATCAAATAATGTTTATTATCTACTCCTCCTCTGAGGATGACTTATCAAACTGTTGTATTGTTTTTGCCTTTCATTCCTTATGATTGAACCAAACGATTTCTTATATATAATCACATAATCCTTCACTACCTTTCTAGTATAAAATATAACAAAAACAGGTAACAAATAAAAACATCCTTTACCAAATAATGTTTATTATCTACTCCTCCTCTGAGGATGATTCATCACTTATCAAATTGTTGTATTGTTTTTGCCTTTCATTCCTTATCATTGAACCAAACGATTGATGCTTGCCCCACCCCAAACCGAGTACTTTTGGTTGTGTTTTATGAGCGATTCTATCGTTGCATTTTTTTTGTTGAATTTCAAAATCATCAACAAAATTAAAATTCAATAATTCATCGAACGCTAATGAGTCCTCATTAACATTCATAATACTTGAGGTTGCTTGCAACATCTCCTCATTCTCTTCACAACCCATTAATTCATTGAAGTCAGGTAATGTTTTCCCCAATTGCATTTTCATAGGAGCAACCTTTACCACATCTTTCTGACAGTTTAGCTTTGGTGATTCTACCTTCGAATTCACCTTCGAGAATTCTACCTTCGAATTCTCCTTCGGCAATTCTACCTTTGAAGTTGCCGGCGGCAATTCTACCTTTGAATTTACCGCATTGTCAGTTAAAGATTGCAGCGATCGCTCTATTATTTGAAAGGCATTATGATTTTCATTACAAGCTTCTTTCTTTTCATTTAATGTCGATACATTCTTTAGCTCCTGAACTGCCTTCTTTCTTGGATCCTGAGGCTTTATTTTTTTACTTCAACCTCTGAAGTTACCTCATTCTTTCGTTTCACACCCGTTTTTCCACCATTTTCCGCAATATTTTTGACATCAAAGTCCGTATTTACAAAGAAATATTTCATATTTGCTCCCTGAGCATTTGAGGGGAACATCACTTTCAACAAATTACTTTGCACCCTATCTGGCGTAACTCTTTTTTTTACTCCAGCTAAAACCAACTTTGAATACGCAGCGCACAAATGTATTTCATTAACAGCATTTTGTCCTCTAACTATTTCATATATCGATCTCTCTTCTAAAGAGAATATAATATTGATAAATTTTTCTGTAAAAGAGGTAAATCCTACATTGTACCTTAACAAAGATGTTGTTACATCGTACGTCGTTGTCTCTGGGTTTAACTCTTTCAGCGATTCTTTCACACTTGTTTGTAGAGAAAATGGAGCCAACACGCAAACAGTTCTTTTGATTTTAGTTGTGAATTTGGATACGTCCATCATACCTTCTCCAACAAATGATCTCGCATGTTCACCTTTCTTCGTATACACCATTCTGTTTCTCTATTTCTTTCTTCTCGTTTTTTCTCTTCTGTTTCAACTAAAATTTGACAAAATTTCTTACTTGAAACTTAATTTAACCTTAGACAACAATAGTACTTTTTCACCCAATCATATTTCATGTTTATCGAACCATTTCTTTTCAACCAATGAAATTATTTTAATTTACATCGCGGCTAAACTGAACACGTGTATATTTTATTTTTAACTAGCGTACAATTTACGTCCACATTTTCGGACAGTTCGACTTTAGCCCTATTTACATAGTGTTGTATTAGTTTGTATTAGATGCACTCCTATTCATCAAAACCTGTTTAACCAGTTTTTTATTGCTCAATCGTCCAAAGTTCGACCTTCTATTTTACACACAATAGTCTAAATTTTATGCATGCACTTTATCTATCTCGATTTTCTATTTCACTTCATTTCACGATGGCTGATAAGTGACTCATTTACTTACAGTGCTATTAAATACGTGCCTAAACCATTCTGGTTGATGTGCATATACTATGGCAAATCAACTGGTGTAAGCGCAAAAACGATTGCAAATAACAATTTTATTTGCAATAGCTGGAATCGCAATGCTTCTTACAAACAAAGATTCAAAGACCTGTACAAACGTCTTCACGATGAAATTAAACATCAAGGTTACGCCACTCTCACCTACCCGTATTGGTTTCAAGAAAAAGAGACGGCACAAGCTGGGCACATTCGCACACCAGCACCACCAATCAAGTGGAGTTCTCTTCTTGAACCGCCGACAAACAGCAAGGTACATGATTCCATTTCCCATGTTCCTGCTGAAGTCTATGACGATGATGACGATGATGACGATGATGACGAATTCATTTTTGACTACACCAACACACCATCTCCCTCTCCAACCGAATCTCCATCAATTTCTTTTGCTGAAAATAAAGAAACAAAGATTGTTCGCCTTACCTTTAAGGAATTTCGTGTTGCACGACATCATTTTCAAAGTGAAAAAGAGCGGCTTCGCATGATTCATGGAGATGGAAATTATATGTCTGATATAGACTTGTACAATGACATTTGTAGTAATCATTATTAAGTTATATTAACATTCATTTTTTCATTTGTAAAAGGAATAAAATACAATTGATTAGTGCAATCAATGTTTCTTTTTTTAAATTTCATTCTACTGTACACTCTATAAACATCTTATCATCAACTATATATCCTAGATCAGAAAGTTGGCTTATTTTCATCATTCGCACAATTCCGGTAGGTTTATTTCTCAACGCCTTTGGTTTCTCAAATCCATCTGTTATGTGCGGTTGAATTGTTTTAAAATATTGACTTACATCTAGATTTCTATTATATTGATTAATTATACTAAATTTTACGGATTTATTCATAGGCCACTTTAATATATTATCGTACATTCCCTTATACACTCACATATATAAAGTTATATAGGTTCCATACGTGTCCCACGCTTTCTCTCCATTTATCATCAATTGCAATCCAATTTTGTGACCGTACGGATGTGTATATATCAACGGACTGAGAAGTTTGTGATGCTCCACTTCTGCTTGCTCTCTCTCTCTCTTGACATTATCAATCACCCAAATTAACTTCCCATACTCATTTTGTATATATAAATGCTGCTGTTCTAAATTTACTATCTTGAATTCATTTTCTGCTACTTTATTCTCCAAAAATCGTATCTCGCTGATATCACTCTCTTCCGACTTATCTATTTTACTTGCTAATAACTCATTCAATTTATTTATATGCACTTTCAAATTCTCTTGTTCTATCTGCACCTCATTCAATGTTCTCTTATCTATCTTCTGTTTCAGTCTTAGTGCATTTAAATCACCATCAAGTTTTTTCTGTTCATCTAATATTTCTCCAATTAATTCTGAATTATTCCCGACTTCTTTATCTTCTTTTTGCATCTCTTTTTTTACATTAGGCACTCCAATGCAATTTGACTGGCCGCTTCTACATCCCTTTGCCATTCTAAATTTTTTATCTGTGCATTCAAATTACGCATTTTATCTTCATGCGTTAACATTAACAAATCCCCATTTTGAAATGCCATTTTTGTTCACACATATATCTAGTTATTTCTTTTAAGGTTTTTTATTCATCTTTTTTTCAAAACACATCAGTTTTTATTCAAACATTATCATTTCATCTTTTCGCATTTCTCTTTGTAAATTTATATTAACATTCTCTCAATAAATCTTGTTGATTTGTCCAATTTTTATTTCATTCGTCAAATGATAATACAATAATTTAGCAAGTCTCCCATTTCCATCCGCAAACGGATGAATCCATAAAAACCGGCTATAAATTCCCACGCACTCAAGTTGCGCTGTTTCAAATCAATTTTTCCATCTCTCTTTCAATTCTATCTGGATGACAATATTTATATATTTGTCCTTTATATTTACTACATCTACATTTTTTTGAAAACATCGACGCATTTTCTGTTTCCATGAAATATGAATGTGCTTCTTTTATCATTTCTACATCTATCCAACTTGAATAGATCGACATGTTTTCAAATATATAAAAGCACTTTTCAAATCCGATATTTCATTCTCCATGTAGATATAGTCCACAACATTTGCGCTCGGAATCGTTTAAAACAATTTCCGATTTCATCTGCTATGTTATGCATTTGTTCTTCAAAATTACAAAAACCACGCTTATGAAAGTCTCTCTTTAAATCATAGATTTACATAATTTTCCGTGTATCTGCATTATTTCACAAATACTCTATAAATCTTTCAACTGACTCATAATTCTCTATTTGCGGCAGCTGTTTTTTAATATTTCTCTACCTCTCCTGGACTATCGCTTTATCAATTCACATATCCATTTTTTTCCTTTTTCTTCACTTTTACATTTTACACTTTTTTCTGGTTTATATACTTTCAATTCGTATAAAATGTTTTTTTCTTTAAAATAATCTTACGCTTCTGGAAAAACCAAATGCCCTCTGCCAATTTAATCCGACACCTCCAAAGCTTAAACCTTAACATTCCACCCACCAATTCTTAAACATTTAACAATCCGCGGCTTTTCTTAAACATTTAAAAACCGCCGCTCTTAACATTAAAGATTTACATATGGTTGTTATACTTAAACATTTAACAATCCGCGGCTTTTCCTTAAACATTTAAAAAACCGCGCTACTCTTAAACATTAAAGATTTACATATGATCGTTATACTTAAACATTTAACAGTCCGCGGCTTTTCCTTAAACATTTAAAAAACCGCGCTGCTCTTAAACATTAAAGATTTACATATGATCGTTAGCCTATATATACTACTGTTGGTTGTTCGGCAAAATACCTTCAACAAGAACAAGTTTTCCATAATTTGTGGGAAACTGACACAAGTATAAAGCAGAAATTTAAAGCATTACGGCTTCGACTTGAAAGTGAAGTACGACAGAAAGGTCCCATCACACTCACATTCCCATATTGGTTTGGTGAACAACATCCAGAACATCAAGTCATCAAAAAACCAGTCATCGATTGGAACATGTTCCGTTCCAACAC
>RQOL01000757.1:55746-126113 GCA_013076295.1 Sanderia malayensis | reverse complement strand
GGCCGCTGCAGCGATGTTCTAGCCACATATCGTCCTTGAATGGCTACAATTTAAAAAGTCACGGGTCTCTAAACCTTATAACCATAAAAAATGTCATTGTACCTGTAAGAAGAAAAAGGACCTTTACACCCACAAACGGAACATTTCTTTGCCTTCTCGAGTCGAGACCAATGTGGTGGAAGTAAGTTTTAAAAACATGGCTGGGTTTGAAAAGAAACACGTGTTTGTGGTTTTATATTACATCCTGCTGGAGTTGTTGCAGAAAATGAAGATGAAGACGAATTTGCTGGAAGTTTATCATGTGAAATATTTTGTCTTTTTTGACTTTTTGCATTTTTTCCTTTCCTCTAATTCATTTCCTATTCTATTCATACATTGTTCATTCATTCCTGTATTTATTGTTGATTTGTTAAGTCATCCATTCATTTGCTCATCCACATTCATCAATCTGAAATCAACAACATTTACTATTCAACTGTTTTATCATATTATTTTTCTTTCATCTTCCTAGAATACCTCAATATCTGGAAGACAGATGGGACGAGAGGAATATTTGTGAAATTACCATTAAAATGCCATTGGGCGATAACATACCTGAGTTCGTCAGGCTTCAGCTGCCATCACGCAATAATCGATTACATAATGATGACCAATGGCTATCAGATGATAAAGAACATAAAATTCCCTAATAAGTTTTTTACACTATTGGTGTACCAGATAGGTATTTGAAATATGTTTGCTAGCATAATCTTATATCAATGTTGCAATTGTATCTATATTAGCTTTGCTTTTTGCAAGGTAGTATACTTCTAGACAAGTTTTTTCAATGAAGCGTTGAGGTATATGAATTATTTTGAACTAATGGCTTAATTTTGACTCATTTTTGCTCAAGGCATGGTACTTAAAGAAGAAACACAGGAAACACTCGTTGTTGACAAAGGAAAAGTAGGTATTTTAATTTAATATTATTAAACATGGCCTAGTTTTCATTCACATAATTTGGTTTTATATCTGTAATGACATTTTATTTATTTAACTGCTACGGTTTTAGCATACATATATTGGAGACAAATTTAATTGAAAATATGTCTTGTCAGATAAAGAAATGGAAGTTTCCTTGTGGCTTTGCTGAACCAAATGAAGATATTGGGTAAGCATGAATCTTTCTTTATTCTTGTTTCCTGGAAGATTGCATGCAAAATCTTTCACTTATATCATGTGAAATATAAATATCTGATAAAAGTTTCTTGCAAGACTTTGCATATCACTTATTTATTTCTAATAAATGTATATATCTTGGCATAAACGCCCCCTTTCTATTCGGCTCTCTTCTCTAATAAGCTTCTTTTTGAGTTGAGATTGTTAATTATGCCCGCCCTCTCTATTGAGCCTCCCTCCCAGGGCTAAAAAAGCTTTTGTGGTATGATTGTAGTCATGAAGTTATGTTTGCTTTAGGTGCTACTGTAGTAGGAGAAGAAGTAGGTGTCCTAGGACACGCATGCGCAGTAGAATTTTTATTTTGTTTTAGTGTTAAGATCACGCATGCGCGGGAGTCTTTGAGAATTGAAAAGAGCATGAACAGTAAAAAATAATCGAAAACGATAACGGGAAGGTTGTGGAAAGTTAGTTTGAAGTTGCAAAACATCGCCAAAGCTGATAAAAACCCATAAAAAGCTTAATAACTAAAAAACGGTTTTGTTTATGAAAAAGATTTTTACACCAATAAAAAGAAAATCTGTTGATTATATTGAATGAATTATTTCATATTTTCCATGCACTTATAAGATGATAAGAATTTGTTAAATAAATCGCAAGAAATCACAAAAATATCGAGGAACTGGCAAATTCACGTTCTCGGCTCGAGATTGAATTCAAGGAACCAATCAGAAACTTTCGAATGCGACGTTCGAATGTACGCGGCAAATCTCTGTCATAAGAGATCAGAAACTTCTAGAATCTGGAATGACATTCAAACACACCGGACATTCAAAAAGTAGTTGCGTTTTTTCTGCTTCAAATCTTTTTTATCCTTACAGCTTTATTTGGAATTAATTCATAATATTAGTGATTATGATTCGTTTATTTTAGAGCTCGAGAAACATGAATGCACTAACTATTGAAAATGGCATCTTAATGGTGTTTGAATGTCCGGTGTGTTGGGCACTTTTGCCGTTTCGGGGCATAAACCACCGATGCCCTGATGATGATGATCATGATGAAGCATGATGGTGATGGTAATGAAGTGGATGATGAAGTTGTCATGAAGATTTTCAACCACGCAATAAGAGATGTGACTATCCAAAAAAATATATATAATAAGTGATGATAATGATGATGATGATAATGATGATGATAATGATGATGATGATGATAATGATGAAATATAAGTTAATAATGTTAAAAATGATAATTGAGAAAAAGTATTACTGTGTGTATTCTTATATGCTTCTACCTCTCAACTGCGCATGCATCACTTTATGGCTCGAGCCTTCTTTGAATGATTACATAATCTTCATTCGAATTGGCATACCTTAATCAGGTGGGCTAGAACCGGCCTCTTAACTGCGCATGCACCGGATTTCGAGTAATCTATAGAAACGATGGATTTCACTTATTACCTCAGTAGCAAAGATGTTGTTAACATTAGCACACATTATAATTAATGACTTTAGGTCATTTCTACAAGGAACAAAAAAAGATTTGCTCTTAGTCAAATATCTTGGGAAAGTATACAAGAATTTACACAAGTTTATGGGATTTGCTCGAATAAGCGTTAATTTTGGAAATCTACCACAAGCAAAGGATGCTGAAGATGGGTTGCTGATTGAAGAATCTCCGGTGAATGAAGATGAATGGAAAGACAGGATCAATGATACCTTGAAAACACTATTCAATGAAAGTTTTTCTAATGGAAATGGAAACTTGGGAAGGTTTGCTGTGATACTCCTTTGGATAGAGAAGCAAATTATCTATCATCACACAAAGAAACAATACAACATTAGTAGTTTATGGGTGGATTGTTTACTTTATAACATTAAATATGATTGTGTTCTTAGAGAATGGGGAGATGTTGAAATTACACAAAATGATATCCTCATGTAAATGCGTGTTTTTATTTGTATGCATGGGTCTATATAAGGAATCTGCATCATTACAATAATGAAAATGGCACAATGTCGGAGGGCAATGCACGCATTCATTAAACAGCTTTTTCGTCTTAAATTTTTTATAAAAACAATGCATTTACCTCATAAATAAAGATGGGTAAGCGCAAGAGACAGAGTAGAAAGAAACAGCGCACTAAGAGAACTAGGGGTAAAGGTCTTTTTAAAAACATACAAAATTGGATTGTGAAAACAGCTATTGCAGCAACACCACTACCAGGATTACAGCGAGAGCTGGAACCAACAATGTGGAAAAAGGGTTGGAAAAAACCAAAACCCCTACAGTTCATCCCTAGAGAATTTTGGAGAGCTGCCAGAGTACCGAAAAAACAGCGCGATAAGTGGGCATATGCAGATGAAGAATTTAAGAAATAGATTATAAAAGAAGGAAGAACGCTACAATTTAATAGCTATAATATAATCATGGCTAGAATAGCAGCAAGTGTTGTAGCATCAATGCTGATAGACAATATGTTGAAGGATGATGGTGGAGTTGAAGCGACTAAACTAATGACGGGTGAAGGAAAGTATAAAAGGGATAGAATACGAAAACGTGAAAGGAGAGGAGAGAGGAAATCAACAAACATGGGTTCCGCAGTAGCACGTGTAGCAGCTAGGCAAGCTATTAAACAAGCTGTAAGACAGGGTGGAAGAGCGATAGCAAAACGAGTTAGTAAACAAGCTGTTAAGAAGATAGCATTGAGAGGTGCTAAGAAAGCTGCAAGAGGTGGAGCAATCGTTGCAGCTGGATATGGTTTAGACACAGCTATGAGGAAAATGCAAGGCGGCCGAAAGCGGAGGATGCGAAGGAAGCTGGTTCGAAAGAAGCATATGAAAGGTAGACAAAGTGGGACTAGATCTATAAAAATAGCAAGAGTAAGAACCTAATATTTTTAAATGAACAAAATTGAAAGAAATAGATGAACAAATCTCAGACAAAATATTCATTTCCAATAAGAAGTTCGTGGAGATAGGAGCTCGAGAATAATTCATAATGAATCGAGTATACAGAATTAATGTTGATGAAGTAGAAAGAAAGATGTTGCATTCTATTTTAAAGTCAGAAGGTGAAGTTGAATGTATAAACATGACAAATTTAGAGGATGCATATGTATATCTAAGAACGATAAGAGAGGTTGTGCTTGATAGAAATTACATTTCTCGATTTACAATCGACACTGACATGGTAAAAGAAACACATGAATTTATTTTACCTGAATATCATGGTAAATTTGCAAATAGTGTAAGATGTGCACGCATGAGTGAAACAGAGATAATAGAATATTGTAAACCTGATCAGATAGAAATTTTTTTAAACCAATTAATAAGGAGGCAGCATTACTATAAGCCAATAGAATATACAGCATTGTTATTATGGATTCATCTTTTCCTGATGGAAATGGAAGGTTGGCAAAGTTGCTGTATTATTATTTAACTGGAGATTTAATAGAGTGGAATCAGGATAAATTTTTAAGTGATATGATTAAAGTTCAAGCAGAAATTGTAGAAGAATTTACCTCAAACACTTTCGAAAGAAGGTTCTAGAACATTCGAACTTCGAATGCTAACACCCCCTTTCAATAATAACTAGAAACTTCGAAGAAGGTTCTGGAACATTCGAACGATGATGTAATCGAGAAAATTAGCAGAAGGTGGTGTGAAAAGAAAGCGTAAAAAAGCGATTACGAAGTGGTGGAAAGAAAAAAACCATAAGCAGAAAGCTTAATATAGAAAGCTTCTAGAACTTTCCAGAAGCTATCAGCCAATCAGATCACAGGGATTCTTCAGAAGTTTCCAGAAGTTTCCAGAAGCAGAAATCTCTGCAATCTGATTGGTTGATTTATATACATAAACAGACGTCTGAAGCTAAATCAAATCAGTCGTGCGGAGCTGTTGAAGAGTGCAGAGCTTAAAAAGTCACTAAAGAGTCGCTGAAGAATTATGACAGGAATTTACGAAGTTAGAAATGAAGAGGGCCTCTCAAGACATCATTTGCTGTTCAAGCTGCCTCTAACAAATGGGTGTTGGTGGTGAAAGATATGATTAAAGGTGCACTAGCTGTAAAATAAATGGCTATTTCTCATGCAGCACTGGCTCGTCTCTTGGAAATAGTTGATAGCAACATAAATCTCGATGAGATAAATCATAAATTACAATTTCAAGGAGAAGATGTTACAAGTCTGTTTGAGAAGAACGGCGTCATCATTGAAACGAAGCGATATGGAGGAACGTATACTCAATTTCTAACCCTATACACTGAAGTTTTGAGCAAAGAAGAAGCACATGAAGATAAGGTTGAAATCTATCTGCAGAAAAATGGTGTTTTTCCGATAAAGTTATGTCTGGGAATACGAAGATGGAAGAATGAGAAACCAACTAAAACTGGAATAAATCTAAAAGAAGAAATGTTGGAAGCATTGCATGGAAAACTTGCTGATCTGAAAATGCTAGCACCATCATTCCGCAAAAGGCCTCTATCATTGATTATACCATCATTTTCTGGAAGTGCCGAATCTGATGCGAAGAAAAAAAGAAAGAAAATATCACAGCTCAAAAAAAGAAAGAACATGTTGATGATTCCTCAGTAGCAAAGATACTTAAAGCAGCATCAGGAAATGATGATGAAATGCTGCAAAAAGCATATGCTGAACTCCAAGAAGAAGAAGATGCTGATCTACGAGTACAAGAAGCATATGCTAAAATTCTCTTGAAACGCATTTTCAAAAAAGCAAAAGAATACTGTGAAAAATGCTCAACTACAGAGATTTACTCTACATCAATTGATGCTACTGACCACAAGCAAGATTGTATGGTTCACAATGCTTTCAGATTTTTATCGTTTCACATCAGTTATGTCAACGCCGATATGCTGGCTGAGGGGAAAGAATCGTTCAAAAAATCAATGTTTGATGAGTTGAAGAATGGACGTCTAACTCAAACAATCAAATCCAATGTCGGAAATCTGTATGATGAATTATCACATACAAACCTCTCTACATCCGTATATTTGCTACAGATATTGAACAGGATTATAAACAATTTAGTCACACCATTTGTTTAAGTTTTATGAACATTATTTATGTTAAAAATAGTTGTTAGTTATTTGTTCTAGAAATTGTTATAAATAGAGGTTAGTTATTATTGTAAAGAGACGTTCTAAATTTGTTATAAATATGAGTTATGACTTGAGATTTAAAGCACCTTTTTCTCTGATTTTATCTGGAGTAAGCGGAAGCGGCAAAACTACTTGGGTAGAAAATCTATTCAAAAATTATAATAATATAATTGATGATGGCGGCAATATCCCAATCTCATGTGGATCTCAGGAACGAACCAGCCAGAGCTATTTGAGCGTATTAAAAAAAGTTTTTTTGGGAATTGTAGATTTATTACTGAATTACCTGAAAACTTGTACGAAGAAATCGAGAGGTCAGACAAAAGATTAACTATTGTTGTTGATGATCTAATGCATGAAATTGCAAACTTCAAAGATTTGGGAAAATTGTTCACAAAAGGAAGATCTCATCTCAACATTAATGTTATTGTTATGATGCAAAATCCTTTCCCAAGAGGAACGGAAATGAGAAATTTGGCTCTCAATACTCAATATCAAGTTCTTTTCAAAAATCCTAGAGATAGAAGTCAAATTAGATTCCTCGCACGACAAATTATACCTGCATCTCCTAAAACATTTCTTGACATTTATAATGATGCAACAGCAAGAATGTATGGATATCTACTCTGTGATTTGACCCAATCAATGAATGAAGATATGAGATTTCGAACAAATATTTTCCCTCATGAAGCTCCCATAGCAGTGTACAAGTCTAAAAAAGGTTATAAATAGCCATCTATATGTTTATGAAAACAGCAAAAATGACTTCTTTTGAAAAGATAATCATACAACCTAGCGAATCATTTCCAACTGTTGATGAACCGGTGAAGAAAAAGCCCAAAAAGATCATAAATAAAGGAAGAAAGCCTAAAAAGCGTCTATCAGGTGGTAAAAGGAAAAGAACATACAGACGACGGAAGAAAAACACTATAAATGATAAATTGTTAGAAATATTAATTGATTTGTTATGAATCTAGAAAAGTTATATTCTGATCCTACTGTTCCGGGTTCTCTTGGAGGTTTAGATAAAGCATATAGGGAATTTAAAAAAGTAATTCCTAATCTAACAAGAAAAGATGTTAACGAGTGGAGTAAAACTAGTCTTGCATATTCATTGCACAGACCAAGTGGGAAGAACTTTAAACGTGAGCGGATACTAACTAATAACATTGATTATTTATGGGAATGCGATCTTGTCGATATGGCATATTTGAAAAAAGAAAACAACAACATTACATTTCTATTATGCTGTATTGATACTTTTAGCAAGTATGCTTGGGTAAAGCCTCTGAAAAGAAAAGCAGCAAAAGAAATTGTCGATGCTTTTAAAGAAATTTTATTGGAAAGAAAGCCCAAAAAGGTACGATCTGATAGAGGTACTGAGTTTTTAAAAAAAGAATTTCAAGCTTTGCTGAAGAAAAACGATATCGATTTTTACACTGCAAATGATGATGTAAAGGCCGCAATTGTGGAAAGATTCAATAGAACACTTAAAGGAAGAATGTATAGATACTTCACAGCTAAAAATACATTAAGATATATTGATAATCTACAAGATTTTGTTGATTCTTACAACAATACCTATCATAGATCTATTGGTATGAGACCTTCTGAAGTTAATCCAAACAATGTGAGCACTGTCCGAAAAAAGCTGTTTAAAAAAGAAACTAAAAAAGATAAAAAGATCTTTAAAATTGGAGATTATGTAAGACTGAGTTTGAAGAAGAGAATGTTTAAGAAAGGTTATTTACAAAATTATACTGAAGAAATATTCAAGATTAGCAAAATATTTAAAGAAAGGTATCCAGTAATGTATAAAATTGAAGATCTCCAAGATGAAGAGATAGATGATCGCTTCTATAAAGAGGAGCTACAACATGTGTATCTTCCAAAAACCTTCGTCGTCGAGCAAGTGTTGGAAACTAAGAAAAAAAGAGGTAAAAACTTCTATTTAATCAGATGGAGAGGTTATCCTCCCCAGTTTGATGAGTGGATAGCTGAAAGTCAATTAGAGACAACATGATTGATGAAGAATTTGACTTGGTTCTTCCTTCGGGATTTGTTACTGATAGATTAAAACTAGTAGATTTCACAGTTGATTTACCTCACGTTTTTCAATTAAACAATAAAAGAAAATGGGAAATGGCATTACTACAAATGACGCTGGCAGATAGAGGAGAAAAATCATTACATGATCAATACTGGTTTTCAATTTCCAACGAGTATGTGACTATTACCGATGAAGATGGAAAATTGATTTCTTGGGGTACAGATGGTTTTTTCTATGAAAAAATCCGTCTTGATAAAGAAATTATCGAAACCCGTGATAATACTTTGATGTATTATGAATTCAAAAGACTTTTCAATGATAGAGTCTTGGATTTCCCTGAATTTGGGTACATATTAAAAAACATGTTATCAGTATCATTAATTGATGGAAAGATACAGTTTGAAATGAAAGATGATTTGAAAACATTAGGCTTTGCAACTCATGGAGGTAAAAGACGGAGATATACTAGTGCACTTTTAATAACATTTTCAAGACCTTTGGCACATTTTCTTGGTTTAGAAGATCTGGTCACCCACACTTTACCAAATGGCTCAATAGTCAAATACTTTCACTATAAGATTTCTGATAGTATAGAATCCAGTCAAACAGTGAAACTGATTGTTTACAAAAGGAAGGCAGATGGTGACTCGCTGACTGGAGGAAAGATAAACTGCTTAAGCAGAATAAAGGACGGTGTTCATCTAAATGAACATACTTCTATAAATGTAGAATGTGATCTATTGGGAAGCAACTATCTTGGAGGTGTTAACAAACGAAGAGTTTTGAGAAAACTAGCATTTTACGATACAGATCTCGATACATATGTTAGATATTACGCTCCAAAGAATATAATTTACACACCACTGGAGAGGATGCAGTTTCAACAAATTCCAATAAAATTGGTAGATGATGATGGGAATCCTATAAAATTAACATCTCTCTATTCCGCAAAGCAGTATATTGGAGAAACATCACTGACCGCTCGAATTAGACCAGTAATATGAATGTGACACTAAATAATAGACATGTAAATTTTGATAACCCACTTCCAGTGGATACTAATTGGAAATGTAGTATGATTGCTTGTACATTAAATAAAAAAGAAAAAGATGAGAGTGAAAAAGTGTTTGCTGTTTGTTGTGATTTCATTATAGGTAAGGATGCTGTTCCTCTATTGGGGCTAGTTATTGACGATTCAAAATCAATTCACAGATCAACTATAAATCC
The DNA here is from genome assembly GCA_013076295.1 of Sanderia malayensis. Classification (NCBI taxonomy): domain Eukaryota; kingdom Metazoa; phylum Cnidaria; class Scyphozoa; order Semaeostomeae; family Pelagiidae; genus Sanderia; species Sanderia malayensis. The sequence continues at coordinate 116,557 of RQOL01000757.1, read as the reverse complement.
AGCAACGTATAGAGTAACAAGATCTAACATAAAATCATTCGATATTAAAATTATCAACTGGGAAACTCTGGAAGATATATCAGATAAATTTGAAGAAAATTGTCAAATTGATTTATCATTCGTTAAAGATGATTAATGATTTTTACCTCACATGTCCTACTGATTCTGATGGAAAATAAAACTTAAAGAACAATTACATTTACATGGAAAATGGGAAGTGGCGCTGGTAGAAATGATCTATGAGCTGAGTGATAGACTTGTATTTGATTCTGCTCAATTTAAACATGGTGTTTACAATAGTTGGAAAATGTGTGGATTGATGCAACTTGGCACTGATAAGGTTGGCTTTGATGAGTTAAATGTGAGAGTAGCGTCAAGTAATGAATATACGAAAAAATGGAATCAAGCAGCAGATAAACCTGAAAGATGGATACAATATCGCGACTTCTATGATGAAATCTCGAGTGGAGGTACTATTAAAAAATTCACAATAAGAGAAATCGTTGCTATTTTCAATGAAAACGTAAAAAATCAAGAGGGGGAACTGAAAGAGTATGTAACTGATTTAGGTTTATCTTATGAAGGTGGACCAGAGTTTTCAATTGTGGATTCAAAAGTCAAGATAACATTTCCAAAGTATGCGAAAAGAATTGCAATGGGAAAAGATTTATGTAAATTGTTTGGTTTTGTTGAAGATGTGCAGGAATATAGTCGCAATATGAATAATGTTTATTATAGAGATGTGAGGTGGACACCTTGCCGGTTTACAAGTAGTCTAGATCCACCTATTGGATTACTATCAAATCATACATTCAAGGCTATCGAAAGAACAACTGATGTGACTGGTGATCAAGATTTCCAAGTCAACGCAGAAGGGAAGAATATGTTTATATATTGCTCCATGCTAGACTATCGTGTAGTCGGAAAAATTAGCACACCATTGTTACGTTTCATTCCATTGAAGATTAACAAACATGTGCTGAATTTTGTAGAATTTGAAAATCTGTTCTACTATCCGTTGCTGTACAACGACATAAACGAATTTACTATAAAAGTCTACAACGAGCTAGGAAAAGATATACAATTTTACAAGACAAAGACAACATTCATGCTACATTTTAGAAGAAAGCATGTATGATTTTCCAATTTACAAATCAACTCCATATTTCTATGCTTCTCAGCGTGGGAGAGGAGTAGGTACTATTTTCAAGAAAGCTGGGTCTATTTTCAAAAGAGCTGTTAAAGCTGCAATACCAGTTTTGAAAAAGCAAGGACTAAAATCTACAAAAAAAGTTATACTTCCTGTTTTAAAAGTTTTGGAGAAAAGGCGATTGATCGAGTGTTAGCGGGTGAAAATGTTAAAAATGTTATGAAAGATACCGCACAATCTTCTATGAGAGGAATTAAAAGAAAAGCTACTGAAGAAATTGTAAATGTCGTAAAAAAAGCAAAAAAACCACCTGCCAAGAAGCGCTCTGCCAGTAAGAAGCAGCCTGCCACTGGTAGGAAATCAAGGAGCCGTCCTAAAAGAACTATAAAAGAAAGCACCATGAGAGGGATCTTCATGCCAAATAAGAGCAAGAACCTAAAGCAAAGCGTCCAGATTTGAGAAAAAATTTGTTGAAGAAACTGCTGAAGAAGAAATTGTTACAATGAGTATAAAAACAGAATATACTGAGTGCCCTAGTGAGAGTTTAGATTTATTCAGTACACCGATAGTTCAAAGCGATGTTGATTATTTTAAAGATGTTGAGTATTTTCCACAAACTGCTGCTCTCAATTCCTCAAAGCAGACTGTTGTGTTTGACATTCCTGCCCAGCCAGATCATATGATTGATTTGAATCATTCTTATTTCGTCTCAACTCTTGCTATTAAGAAAGCAAATGGAGCTGATATTGGAAAAACAACTGCAGAATTTGTAGGAGTAGTAAATAACATTGGTCAATCTATGTGGAAGCAGATAGAGCTGGTTTTGAATGACACCCCTGTCATAGAAGCAAACGGGATGTATGCATACCAATCTTACTTGGAAACAATGTTGTCGTTTGACGAAACTAAAGCTGAAAACTATTTGAAAATGACAAACTGGGTCAGTGACACACTAGGTAAGGAAAATGCTGCTTATCCAACGAATACGGCATCAGCGAAAAATCAAGGATTGAACACAAGATCTGCGCCATTTGACGACAGCGAGAAAGTCAAAGTGTTAACAAAACCTCATGTTAACATTTGCAATCAACTCAAATACCTACTACCTGGCGTACGTCTTCAATGGCGATTGAGTCCCAACAGTAATTTGTTTTGTTTAATGAGCAAAACTGGAACATCTCCACAGCTTTTCATTTATGAAGTGAAATTGATACTTCGTCATATCCACGTTAAAGATGTAGTATTGAAAGGAATTGAAAGAACTTTGATGAAAACTCCTGCAAATTATCCTCTTTGTCAACCCCATATGGCAAGCTATTTCGTTGAAATTTGTTACAGATCTTCGGTAATGAAGTGCACAAGTTGTTTTTAACATTTTTCTCGTTAAAACTACATATAGAAAGTTTCGTAACTTTTTTCAGTCACACGCGTCCCCTCTAATAAGGGCCCACCCAATTTTGCAAAATTAAGCGCCCGGGTGCTTATTAGAGGAAATACGGTAGGTATTTATTAGTTAAGTTAAATGGGGCAACTGAAACTAAGGACGGTTTTTGTTAACAGTTTTCTAGCTTATTTATTTATTGTTGTTTTAATTTATACGTTCTTATTTTTAATTTTTGCAGAATATTGCGGAGGATTTTCTCGAAGGTGAGTAAATTTTTGCATGTTCATTTATAATCATGGTTACAGCTTACTTTGCAAAGGTCTTCTGGGGGGGGGGGGCTCTTGTTTGATAATAGAGTGCTTATTTCTTTTTTTCTTGCAGAAAAAATACCTTTGGATGATTTTTTACCGAAATTTCTGCAACAGCAAAAGGCAAGTGCAAATTATCTAGAGTAAATTCTGAAAAATGCAACCTATTCAAATATGCATCATACCATTATTAATATACTACATTATACTACTGTATTTTCCTTTTTTATATGCCATTTTTGTTTCTTTCAAGTATTTTTTCTGATTTACTGCATAATTCTTAATACTTACCAATTCATCTACTCCATATAGCTTCTTCATTTACGAAAAGGAAAAGAAGAAAGAATTCGTTGTCAGAATCCGCAATAACAACATTATATTTTATTGCTAATTTTGTTAATCAAAATCTATATATGCCTGGTTTAGGGATGGAAGTAATAATCGAAAAAATCTATATGGAAGCTTGATAATTGAGGATTAATCATTGTTGATTCCAACTCAACTTTTCTGTGAATAATTTTAATTTTTGAAAATTTCTAATAGATATATTATGTATGATTTTTAGTTGGCGTTTTTTTCTTGTTTTTCTTGAGCAAAAGTTTTTGGAACTTGGCACCTTTTTGTGACATCACTAAATGAGCAGACACCATTTCAATGTTGACAGGCGCTGCACTGGAGCGTTCCATATGGTACGAGTACGAACCCTGGTACGGGTAGATGAAAAATGCAATACATCAGTTTGAGGTACAAGGTCCAAATTATAAGCTCCAGCGCAGTCAATATGCATTGTGAAATAGAAAGCGCAGTGTCTCTTAATATCATGGAGATAGAATAGGAAAGAGTGCTGCTAACTCCTCTTGTTCCGGTCAAAGCGATGTTGATACTTTGCCATCTCGTTGACGGTGTTTAGAATAGAAGTTGTGGAAATATTCAAAGCACGGCCATGTCTGGATGGGCTGACCTAAAGTTTAAATTTAAAGCTTCTAGCGTGATTCGAAAAGTAAATTCAAAAGTTTTTACCAGTTTCTAAATAAGTATGTCATGTGGAAACCTGTCTATGGTATTGGAATGTTTGCCAAATATTGCAAATGCCTACATTTTGTAAATTTGTAAGTCTACTTAAAAATCTCTTGACTTTTTTCGTAGTAGGCCAAAATTGTTTCTTAGTTTTCTGATTTCCCCTCATACAAATAACAACGTATCGGGGTGTTGAACAAAATAATCTATTTTTATATTGATCTGAAGCAAGAATGACAAAAATCTAGCAAGAAAGAACAGAGCAGCAGACTTTTTTAGGATTTAGGCCAATCTATCAAATGATATGAAGACAATTGAAAAATTCAAAGAGAAATCCATTTTGTAAAAATATTTGAAATAAAATGAAAACAAAATCAACACAATACAATAAAAATATGATTTGTGTCCTATTTTTGAATTAAAATTTGCGTTATTTTAACTTTGTCTGGATGTTTCCACGCTAAGTTGTTGAACCTGTCCTTGATGTCCCGCTCCGGCTCCACACATGCAGTCTTTATAATAGCAATTGTGTTGCTATCCAGTTTACCATTCTGAGCAACAGTTCTTTATCTGCTGATTTCTATGCCATGCATGGCCTAAAATAAATCATAACAACTGAAGTTTAATTTGCTGATACTCAATAAATATTACGAATATCGACCTTGTAGTCGTATCGAGCATATAAAACAGGTCTTAGAAGCTGTCAATAGCATTTATTTCTATGCTATGAATGATATGATAGATACAAATGCAACAACCGGGTGGCGATTCTCAAAAAGAAAACAAGGGTTGTATGAAAAAATCAAAAGATTTATTTTCCAGACCAATTCATTATGGATGTTAAATTTGCTCTATTCCAATGTTCATTAATAAAATTTGTTATGATTATGTTTTATGTCTCTTCTGTTTTTATGGGACAGGGTCCTCCATGCCGCTCCACTAATTCTAAGCCTACATACTAAAATAAGTTTTTTCACCGTAAAGTTGAATAAATATAAATAAAATAAAAAATTACTTATTTACACTGCAGTACAGTACCCTACCTGACATTACGTTTCCCGAGCTTGATCCTAGCGAGCTTTGCAACTGCAATGGAGCTTCTGTTGCTGTGTTGAAATTATGATACATTGTGGACATAATTGTTTTATTTAAATAATCAATGTTTTAAGCAAAAATGAATGAAAGAGGCCTATTGTTGATACTTCCTGGAAAATCTGTTTCCCGCCTTTCTTTCAAGAGAAGATTTATTATGCAAATTTATTCTGTTGCAAAACGAGGTTTTGCATAAATTATTATGCAGACTTTAGACCTCAAACTGATGTATTGCATTTTTGACTCGCGAAGCGCATGCGCAAGCGAGTATATGTTGGTGAGTGGGGAAAAATGTTGTGTTCTGTGTCTGTGTCTGTGTCTGTGTCTGTGTCTGTGTCTGTGTCTGTGTCTGTGTAGACTTCCTACTTGCCCATATAAGGTATGTGCCTCAGATTCAAACGTTCACTTTTGATTTGAAGTGAGGCTACCAAGTATGATATCACTTTGCAAGTTTTTCATTGGATAAAATGTAAACTTGTTGAAATAACAAACAACATGACGTACCATACTAGATGCTGGGCACGCTGTGGCAGGGGGGGGGGACCACGAGCACGATCACGCACGGAGACGGGGAGCATTTTTGACTCGTTGGAAGCATCAGGTGAAAAGAAGAAAGTTTTCTAGCTGTATGCTTATGCAACTAATACAACAATTATAGTATTTCATTTTTGTTTTGGAAAATGATAGTTTTTTAACTTGATGAAACAAGATCGAAAACTGGAGTCAAAATGTTTGCTTGAGTGGTCTCAAAACAAATGTTTTTTGAATTTGCTGCGCCAACACTAAATTCGTCTCACTCTATAAGTCTCGCAAGACGAAACTCTTCTGAAGACCTGGATTGGACCGTAACAACTGAAGACAAAACAGTACAATGAACAAAACTCATATGATTCCATAGAATTAATGTTTAACAGTTGCCAATAATTTATTAAATAACAAATGAACTAACCAATTATCAACATAAGTTTTATTTTCAAAACGGGCATCCAGCTCTTTCAGAGATATCTAGGTAGGCCTTCACAACCCGATTCTTTATCATCACTGCCGTACCCAGCACGGGGTCTTCTTGCAAGAGGTTCTCCTTCGTGCGAGTTTCAACTATACGAACTGACTACTGAATAGTCTTCGTTTTCTTCGCTATCCTCAGGGGAAGACTTCGTCCTTCGTTGTCAGAGGAATTTGTTTTGAGCTACTATTTTCGCAATCCGACATTTTGAAAAGATTTTAGCCAGACACTGTTTTAACACAGGCCGGGCAGCTCTTGCTCAGAGAACAATAGTTGAAGAACAATAGCTCGGTTCATTCTGACGTCACACTGAATCAAAATCTTGAAAGTTTTATTTTTTTCAAAATTTGTTAACATTTCTGTTTTAATTGAAAGCAACGAGAATTGACTCATAATGTGAGGAAAATATAGCGCAGACCTGGCTGTGTTTGAGCTTGGAAAAAATACACTTAAACTCGTCAGAAAACACTCAAAATAGGTTCATAGTGATACTCAGATCTTTTTCTCTCCATCTCCGTAAAAAAATCGATATATCTCATTTCAGGCTACATAAGCCCTTTAATTTAATATTACTTTCTTCACTTTCTGGATAATACAGTGAAATAAAAGCCATCTGTCGCGAGTCACCTCAAGGTTCCTTTGATTCATCTACCCCTGGTACGAGTGCGAGTCAAAACATGGTTGTTAAAAAGAGGGACAAGAAATTTGTTACTTTTATTTAGCGTCCAAGGTTTAATCACTTGATACTTATATTTTGTTGCTTTCTAAAATTGTATACGCATTTTCACAACTCTGAGGATATGAACGTAAATATCTATCTATATCGTCTATGCTGTTCCCTTTAGTAGATTTAGGCGTAGGCCCTCATCATCATTCCCTCCTCTTTCACGAGCTGTTTCAATTTTAGATCGACTATTGTTTTTAATTGTAAACCAGGCCTGTTTTGGAAGTCTAATTGTATTAAAATTCCTTTCAGAGCGTTTTATTTTAACTGTTTGGTGAATATTAAAGAACTAAAGAATCCTAACCTTATCACAATGTCTGCCAAATCGATTTTAACAAAAAGGTAAATACACTAAAGATTTTGTGCCTATTAACTTTTACCATGAAATGTTTGTTGCATTTTTGCTAACAATTTATGCACTTTTGCTTTAGGGAATTGAAAAACAAAGTCACTGGCATTGATCTTATGGTGCCAGATTTCGAAGAAGCCCATGGGAAGTTAACAAAACAAAGTCAGCCATGTATCAGGTCATTGTTATAACAAGACTTTTCTATTACAAATCTCCAAGGCACAAGGAGTCAGATATCATTCAGTTTATGGTAAGTGGTATTTCCTGTGACATATGGCATTACACAGGGTTTTATTTATCAACAGTTATTTTTAAACTGTACTTTGAGCTTAAGATGTATGGATAAATCTGCATAGTTTGAACTGTGTAATTCAAACTCCATCTAATTCAAAAACAATCCCTGTCCATTCAAAGATCACTAAAGAACCAATCCTTGTAACCGAATTTCTATAATTTGAGCTTCTATAATTTGAGCTTTCCCCAGGCTGTCTGAACTGGAAAAAGTTGAATGTATGTTGAATGAATGCTGAGATAAAGTTGATGTTGAACAGAGAGGCAACATTTGATTAGTAATCTATCCTCACCGAATGTCTCTCTCTTCCTTTCAATTTGGCTAAGATATGGAGAGTGTGAAGGAGGCTTCGCAGTTTGAAAGGCAGAGAGAGATATTACCGTCGCTGCGGGAGGAGAGGTGGGCCGTTCTCAGCATATTGCTAGTTGCTGAAGAAGGGCTGTTTTGTCACGCGTGTCTCATTATATACTGCCTAATTCCCCTGAGGGTTATGTAAACAACTCCCCGAGATCCCTAAAGGTCCTTAGGGGCGCATATCTTAGCCTTATTATAAGTTCATAGAAATTCATCCGGTGAGAATAAGTTAATTAGTTAATGCCAGAACGTCCTTATAAAATAAGTGGAAGTTGGCGTGGTATAGAATACTTCTGCAACATTTACATAGCAATAGAGTTAAAAAGATGTAGTTAGTTACATGCTATATGATATGCCTTTTTATGAATGGTTATTCGTCTTTGTTATGAGATCCATAAGATTTCTGTGTATACATGTTTATATGTAGGGTTTATTGAGTTTTAAAGACTTCAAGCATGCATATGGCAAGTGAAATCCGAGAAAATGTGACATAAAAATCAGTGATTCAAGTTGAAATAGTAGCAGAGTAATTGATTTGTGTGCACATCACTCCTTTTGATAATTGCGAATTGGTTTTATGCAGATCACAAAGAAATATGAGGAGTTTGAAGACCTTTATCAGAAGTTGAATGCCAGATTACCAAGTGTGATACTCCCAAATCTGCCAAAAAAACCATTGCTTATCAACTCAGGCACGTTTCAAGAGCGAAGGAAAGTCATGGATGATGTCATGCATCTGGTTGCGAGAACACAAAAGCTCTGTTGTAGTCCAATGGTCCTTGAATTCCTTGGAGTTGGGAAGCCAAAGAGACCAGCACTTGAGACAATGACGGTCAGCAAGGAGATTTTTGATGAAAAAAAGCCAAGCGAGGTTGGTTAATTTAATACCATTTCAAGAGATTCAATTTTGTTTATATTATGGTCAAGAAACATATTCCTTCCACTCACCTTGTTCAATTGTAAGATTAATTGGAATTAAATAGAGATGATTCTGATTTTACAGAGTCCAACAGAACCTGAAGATGTGGAAAACACGGACCAAAATGCAGCTGAGAAAGAAGAACCTGATTTATTTACAGCTGTTGACCTGGATTCGTCTGCAAGTTTGCAAACGGAGCAAGAAGATGCATTCGCAGCCACAAAAATTGGAAAACTCGAGCTTCATGCTTCGTTATTTGAAGACGAAGTGGAAAAGCTGGAACAGGGAAATCGAGATGACTTGGATCTTTTCATTCCTGCAGACACAAAGGTTGACCAGAAACAGACAATTGATTTGGATGAAAATACAGATGGTCTACTTGAGTGAGTAACTTTGTCATTATCTTATTAGTTTTTAAGAGGTTTCTCTTTCTTACGAAGTCCATGATCTTACAAGTGAGATGCTTCATAGATCATGTCCAGGCATTCAATGTTGACAATCGAATCTTAATACAACGAGCTTCCAACTAACTAAAAATCTGGTGTCTTGAACTTTAAATTTATTCACAGTTTAACTTATCCTGATATAACGGACCGAGTGGAATCCTCCAGATAAAACTGTGTATGTAAGCTTTTTACACAATCCAATCAAGGAAATTTCTTCAGTTTCCCTTCGGTTTAGCAAGATGAAATGACAAAATATTTCTTATTTGATATGAAATTATGCAAGAAACGAAGTAAATAAGACTGAATTTGCAAGATACATAACTGCATGACAGGGGTGAGACCCTGTCAGACAAAAGTTTGTGACTATCCCCCAGGGTCATTAGAAATTTACTCAGGGTTAGACACACATGGACAAAGTATTTAAATGCAATGAAATAGTTCTTGGTTGTTCAACTTGCTTATACATAGATTGTGCAGTGCAGTGCATTTTGAAATGTTATGAGTGGTGTTGCATTGGACTAGTCAAGATGTATCATTTTCGAAATCAAAAATCTCATTAGATGATATTGAAGAAACTGATGAGGTGGAAATTCTTTTTACATCATTTTGTAGTGAGGGTTTACCGTTTTCCCCAATGTATCATACAAATGTGTATTATGAAGCATTAGTTCAATTCATCAGAGGTGATCAACACATACAGCGAAACCATGTACATATACAGTAAAACCTCTAAAGAATGGTGCGTGGGATATGTTTCAAAGAACAAGAAGGACACTGGGAGAATGCCGATAAGCATGAAATAGATGGAGATGCGTCAAATTTTGAATCTGGGTCAACACTTGTCTACCTGTTTAAAAACTTGTTGGGTATGACATATGGTTAGCTACTATCCTCCATTTTTAACGATTGAAGAAAAATCTTCAATTCTTCTCAGTCTAGTTGAGGGAAAAAAAGAAATCATTTTCAATCTATATGGGGTGATAGATGATAGGCTGGACAGATGCATCTTATATCGCTATACTTCTGGATTGTACACTGATAAAATTCCTACGTTAACGATCTGTGGTGATTGTGGTGGAGAATAGGATGGTTTCGCCCAGTGTGATTGCTATGGCATATTTTTCCGAAATGCTGAGACGGAAGATTCAGAAGATGAAAAAATGTCTATATCAGAAGATGAAAAAATGCCTATATCAGAAGAAGATCCAGAAGATGAAACAATGCCTATATCAGAAGAAAGAAGAAGATTCCCAAGATGAAAAACGTCTATATCAGAAGATGACAAAATGTCTATATACACATACTGCATGCTGCACATGTTGTGCTTAAAATTGTTATAAAATAAAGTTAGTATGATGAAAAATTTACTGCATATGTTACGTTTAAAATTGTTATAAAATAAAGTTAGTATGATGGAAATTTATGGCTCATTTTTCTAAATTCTACTAATATATAAATTGTAAAAACTTTCTAGATCATTCCAGATTCTAGAAGTTTCTGATTTCTCATTTCTCATGACGGCGATCTGCGAACAGATTAATATGCCTTCGAAAAATATTGAAGAATTCGGGGCCCCCCAGGCAGCGTCTCATGATCCGTTAAAAGAGTTAAAAGAACATTATATATATTTGAACAATTGTATATTTTTAGATGATGATGATTGCTGCTGCGTAGCGGAACGAAGTGAAGCGGCTGCGCAGCAGAATATAATCCAGTCCTTCTGGATGTTCAGGTTATCCTCGACACTAAAACGAACACTATGTCCGTTTCAACATCTGCTTTAAAACGAACATAGTGTTCGTTTTTAGGCATGATGTATTAACATTGAATGCATCACAGGGCGTTGAAGAAGTAGGACTTTAATATCAATTGTTGGATTGGAGTTGAATTTTTGCAAATCTTATTTTGCTATATTATCATTCATCATAATTATATTCTTATTGAACTATTTTACATTTTTGTTTCATAATGCCTAAGGTATGTATGTGTAGACTTGTTAGATCGTCTTATTAAAGCTTAATATGTCGAGGTAACATCTTAAAAATTCGATATGATGAGGCCATATTTTGATAAATTATTGCTTCCTTGTCTGAATACTCATACCATATGGCAGCAAGAGAAGAATAATTTTTATTTAATTGCTTATTAATTTTATTGGAATTTAATTTAAAGGTAAAGAATGAGTTGGGGTCATGTTGCAGGCTGGGGGACCTTTTAGATACTTTTTTCATCAAGATTAATTGTTATTTGATCTATTGCTTTTGTGGGTATAGCATGCAATTTATTTATTTCTGTTGGGTGTAATTAAATAAATATGACCTTTATTGTCAGATGAAAAATATAAATACATCAATTTACTTTTTTTGTGTGCCTTTTTATGTTCCTTAGACAACTCGCCAATGCCCACAATGTGTTGCAAGCATGCCAATAAGTTTAAAGAAATGCAAGAACTGTTGTGTGAGCCTTGCTAAGCAAAAAAATATTAATTATGAGGAACTTAGCCACAAATATTCTGCTACTTCAATGTCATATCTGAAAGACAAAATAAAGACAAGGGTAACCATATGCTATTTACAATTGATATATACTGTGGTGGTAAGGGTGACAGGTTTTATACTTTTGGAGTTCATACTTTCATTGGTTTGAACCAATGTATGGCTGCAACTGCTAACTACAAGCTATATACCAACTCAACTATTTGCCCTTTCAAGGCTGGCAATTGATAAGTACATGGCAGTTTTGGGAGTAAAGGTTTTTTTTAACTTGACCCACGTCAACAACAGTTATGTGATTGAATAATCCATCATACACATGTATGCATTTCTACTGCGTGAAGCCATGCAAGACCTTAAAATGTAAAGAAAACTCTTGATCTCCAAAGTATAAAAGAAAATTGGTGTCATCTTTTAGTACATCTTGTTTGTCACTTTCAGGCTGATATACTGTTTTCAAAGGGATGCGAAGTCCTTGTCATTGGATTTAACTCCAATCAGGAACGAGGCTCTCTGTGGTCATATAGTCCACATGGTAGCATAGGAGAATCGTTTCTAAAAGAAGAAGCTGGACAATATGTTGTCAAGCTATTCAAGCAATGTATTGAGAAAAAAAATGGTAAGACTCTATCTTTAAAATGTGACATTATTCTAGAATATTGCCGCCTTTCATGCAATAGTCTCTGGCTCAATCACTCGGGAAAGAGAATTTTACTATAACTATCATTTTTGTTTCAGCTTCTGCATCGATTCCAGCAGCTTCAACTACCCAGACTTGTAAGATGCATGCATGATTAGTTGCTTTTGTTTCTTGATCTTTGAATTGTTTTTTTGATTCAGCAATTGTTTTTGTTGCAGCTTCCACCTCGATTCCAGCAGCTTCAACAACCCAGACTTGTAAGATGCATGCATGATAAGTTGCTTTTGTTTCTTGATCTTTGAATTGTTGTTTTGATTCTGCGATTGTTTTTGTTGCAGCTTCCACCTCGATTCCAGCAGCTACAACTACCCAGACTTGTAAGATGCATGCATGATTAGTTGCTTTTGTTTCTTGATCTTTGAATTGTTGTTTTCATTCAGCGATTTTTTTTGTTGCAGCTTCCACCTCGATTCCAGCAGCTACAACTACCCAGACTTGTAAGATGCATGCATGATTAGTTGCTTTTGTTTCTTGATCTTTGAATTGTTTTTTTGATTCAGCAATTGTTTTTGTTGCAGCTTCCACCTCGATTCCAGCAGCTTCAACAACCCAGACTTGTAAGATGCATGCATGATAAGTTGCTTTTGTTTCTTGATCTTTGAATTGTTGTTTTGATTCTGCGATTGTTTTTGTTGCAGCTTCCACCTCGATTCCAGCAGCTACAACTACCCAGACTTGTAAGATGCATGCATGATTAGTTGCTTTTGTTTCTTGATCTTTGAATTGTTGTTTTGATTCAGCAATTGTTTTTGTTGCAGCTTCCACCTCGATTCCAGCAGCTTCAACAACCCAGACTTGTAAGATGCATGCATGATAAGTTGCTTTTGTTTCTTGATCTTTGAATTGTTGTTTTGATTCAGCAATTGTTTTTGTTGCAGCTTCTGCAACGATTCAACCTTCAACAACCCGGGCTTGTAAGATGCATGCATGATTCGTCGCTTTTGTTTCTTGATCTTTGAATTGTTTTTTTGATTCAGCAATTGTTTTTGTTGCAGCTTCCACCTCGATTCCAGCAGCTTCAACAACCCAGACTTGTAAGATGCATGCATGATAAGTTGCTTTTGTTTCTTGATCTTTGAATTGTTGTTTTGATTCTGCGATTGTTTTTGTTGCAGCTTCCACCTCGATTCCAGCAGCTACAACTACCCAGACTTGTAAGATGCATGCATGATTCGTCGCTTTTGTTTCTTGATCTTTGAATTGTTGTTTTGATTCAGCGATTGTTTTTGTTTCAGCTTCCACAACGATTCCAGCTACAACTACCCAGACTTGTAAGATGCATGCATGATAAGTTGCTTTTGTTTCTTGATCTTTGAATTGTTGTTTTGATTCTGCGATTGTTTTTGTTGCAGCTTCCACCTCGATTCCAGCAGCTACAACTATCCAGACTTGTAAGATGCATGCATGATTAGTTGCTTTTGTTTCTTGATCTTTGAATTGTTGTTTTGATTCTGCGATTGTTTTTGTTGCAGCTTCCACCTCGATTCCAGCAGCTACAACTACCCAGACTTGTAAGATGCATGCATGATAAGTTGCTTTTGTTTCTTGATCTTTGAATTGTTGTTTTGATTCTGCGATTGTTTTTGTTGCAGCTTCCACCTCGATTCCAGCAGCTACAACTACCCAGACTTGTAAGATGCATGCATGATTAGTTGCTTTTGTTTCTTGATCTTTTAATTGTTGTTTTGATTCTGCGATTGTTTTTGTTGCAGCTTCCACCTCGATTCCAGCAGCTACAACTACCCAGACTTGTAAGATGCATGCATGATTAGTTGCTTTTGTTTCTTGATCTTTTAATTGTTGTTTTGATTCTGCGATTGTTTTTGTTGCAGCTTCCACCTCGATTCCAGCAGCTACAACTACCCAGACTTGTAAGATGCATGCATGATTCGTCGCTTTTGTTTCTTGATCTTTTAATTGTTGTTTTGATTCTGCGATTGTTTTTGTTGCAGCTTCCACCTCGATTCCAGCAGCTACAACTACCCAGACTTGTAAGATGCATGCATGATAAGTTGCTTTTGTTTCTTGATCTTTGAATTGTTGTTTTGATTCTGCGATTGTTTTTGTTGCAGCTTCCACCTCGATTCCAGCAGCTACAACTACCCAGACTTGTAAGATGCATGCATGATTAGTTGCTTTTGTTTCTTGATCTTTGAATTGTTGTTTTGATTCTGCGATTGTTTTTGTTGCAGCTTCCACCTCGATTCCAGCAGCTACAACTACCCAGACTTGTAAGATGCATGCATGATTAGTTGCTTTTGTTTCTTGATCTTTGAATTGTTGTTTTGATTCTGCGATTGTTTTTGTTCAGCTTCCACCGATTCCAGCTACAACTACCCAGACTTGTAAGATGCATGCATGATTAGTTGCTTTTGTTTCTTGATCTTTGAATTGTTGTTTTGATTCTGCGATTGTTTTTGTTTCAGCTTCCACAACGATTCCAGCTACAACTACCCAGACTTGTAAGATGCATGCATGATTAGTTGCTTTTGTTTCTTGATCTTTGAATTGTTGTTTTGATTCTGCGATTGTTTTTGTTTCAGCTTCCACAACGATTCCAGCTACAACTACCCAGACTTGTAAGATGCATGCATGATTAGTTGCTTTTGTTTCTTGATCTTTGAATTGTTGTTTTGATTCTGCGATTGTTTTTGTTTCAGCTTCCACAACGATTCCAGCTACAACTACCCAGACTTGTAAGATGCATGCATGATTAGTTGCTTTTGTTTCTTGATCTTTGAATTGTTGTTTTGATTCTGCGATTGTTTTTGTTGCAGCTTCCACCTCGATTCCAGCAGCTACAACTACCCAGACTTGTAAGATGCATGCATGATTAGTTGCTTTTGTTTCTTGATCTTTGAATTGTTGTTTTGATTCTGCGATTGTTTTTGTTTCAGCTTCCACAACGATTCCAGCTACAACTACCCAGACTTGTAAGATGCATGCATGATTAGTTGCTTTTGTTTCTTGATCTTTGAATTGTTGTTTTGATTCTGCGATTGTTTTTGTTTCAGCTTCCACAACGATTCCAGCTACAACTACCCAGACTTGTAAGATGCATGCATGATTAGTTGCTTTTGTTTCTTGATCTTTGAATTGTTGTTTTGATTCTGCGATTGTTTTTGTTTCAGCTTCCACAACGATTCCAGCTACAACTACCCAGACTTGTAAGATGCATGCATGATTAGTTGCTTTTGTTTCTTGATCTTTGAATTGTTGTTTTGATTCTGCGATTGTTTTTGTTTCAGCTTCCACAACGATTCCAGCTACAACTACCCAGACTTGTAAGATGCATGCATGATTAGTTGCTTTTGTTTCTTGATCTTTGAATTGTTGTTTATTGCTTTTGTTTTGCCATTACTGTGGTGAGTATTTTATATATTTTCAGTCATGTTTTATTCAAAAAATGTGTACTTACCTCTGTAGCCGTTTCATACATAGTTGATGGCCAGGCCTTGGCGGCGGGAGAAGAGGCAGATACGGAAGGCAAAGAAGTTCCTTTCGGATTTGTTGCAGTAAAGATTTGTGCAGTTAACAACCTCAGATGTCCAGCTCCTGCTCCTAACAGCCATGATTTTTTGAGAGTGGGAGAAGTATACTTCTTGCCCAAACAAAATGTATTTAAGTATTTTCAAAGATTAGGAAAAATTTTGTTAATGAAGTACGATTAAACTACGCTGTCTCTTATTCATTGAGTTCTTTTAAGCATAAACAAGCCAATCAATGTACAGCTTATCAATTATATATAAACTCTACGGAGGCTGGCGTTTTCGCGCTCCACCTCCCTAGAGTTTTAGCCTTTGATGGCTATAAAGTGTGATCCATTTTATAGGCTGCAATACGCTACGTATTGTGATAAGAAGTTTCATGGGAATCGTGTATTTCGTTGCAATTTTGAAAATGCGTGCAAACGTCTATTGTGGGTAGGAAATGTATGTAGGGAAACTTGCAGATTTTGTTCTTTTATGATTGTGTCGTTGGATTACGTTTGCTTGTGGATAACATTAAAAGAAAATCAAAACCTATCTACTATATTCTGCAACAGCGGCAAATTTCGATGCAAAAACTAAACTATGAATGCAAGTCAAGGAAAAAGGAAAGGTAATAGGTAAAGAAAGAATATTAAGATAAAAAATTTACTTGAAATGTATGAAACTTAAGTTTCCATAGCTGTTTTCAGGATAGGCCATGATAGATGTTACTGCTTCCAAAAATCTGTCCATATTTTTCTTCACGGAGACATAAACAGCACCTACCATATCTCTCTTAAACATATGTGTATGTGTGTCTATGAACGCAAGAGCCTCTTCGTCGTAACAAAATATTGATGTTTTCTCATCACAAGTAAATATCAGACAAAATGCCTTCCCGAAGCTCGTTTGGAGGTCTAATTGACCTTTCAGCGTCGATAAATAATGTTCGTCTTTCAAGGACACGTACAGTTCTTCTCTTACAATAAACGGGCACACGTTTTTTAGTTGATCACAGACTTCAGCAATTGAGCAATACCGATCTGGTAAACTCTTTCTGTAATAGTCATACAGAATGTTTCCCTGCTGCATCGCAAAACGCATGATGCCTTCGATAAATATGTTCACACTCGAGTCTTCCCTGCAATGAACACTCAAAGGAGTTTTGTTGTGCATATACACTTTCGCAAACAGAACACATATAAAGGAGCATGCATTGCTTCCATTTCGGCCGCTAATTCTCCCCTGAGAAAAGCCTTCATTGTACAGGATCATGCAACCATCCCTGTTCAATTCATTGTCATTAAAATTGACAAAGAAAGGGAACTTTTCACTTTTTCTCGTTGTTGGTATGTTGTTAAAATCAACAGAAATATCATCATCTTCATCATCTTCTGACTCCTCGTACATATCTGGTTCTCCCACATCAGCTGAATTGGCGCAAGCATAATCATTTTCATGATCAGATAAATTTGATTCGACTTCAGGAGCACTGACCAAACAAGGACCCACAGAAGAAGACGTTGATGGCATTGCAGTTTGCCGTGTTGTCGAGATTTCAAAGGACTCGTAGCCTTGCCGTAGCATCGATTTCGCAAAATGGATTCCTTTGTTTATTAATGCAAGGACACCATTGGCCACATCATCATCCATCAAATCTTGTAATCGATATTTATTGGTAATAGTCTATAACAAAATTATGAGCAATATGGTGAGTATTATTCACGGTTGTTACTTGTTATATTTGCTAATGCTCAAAACTTGTTAGACTGGCCCATCTATGGTTGAACTGCACTCGGGAGAGGGGTTCCCAATTTTGCTTTTCAAAAATATCAATCAAGTGGAAACCTTAGTTTATTCTCAACTGTAGAATTACCTCAATTGTTTCAGAGTTGCTAGTTTCCATTGGAGCAATATTGTCAGAAGAGTTTCTTGAGTCTACGGTGATAATTACAAGCAATAAAGGCCTTTAGCAAAACTTGCGTTTATCACGTTCAAAATGATCTGTATATCTTTATCAACCAAAAAGAAATATGAAAAGCAATACAATACACAATACCTGCTTGTCGTGATTTCAGGAGAATTTCAACGCAGGATTCCTTTTTTCTTTCTAAAGTTGGTAGGATCGAATCTGCGTAATACTTCAAATAG
Source organism: Sanderia malayensis (assembly GCA_013076295.1). Taxonomy (NCBI): domain Eukaryota; kingdom Metazoa; phylum Cnidaria; class Scyphozoa; order Semaeostomeae; family Pelagiidae; genus Sanderia; species Sanderia malayensis. The sequence continues at coordinate 98,703 of RQOL01000757.1, read as the reverse complement.
CTTGATTTTTCCTTTTCGATGAATTCTATCTCTTCTAAACACCTTTCATTAAACAACAATCTATCGACTACGTGTCGTTTGCATGATATGGAACTTTCTAAAATGAAATTAGGTTGATTATTCATTAAAAACGTTAATTATTGCACTTGTAGCAATATAGTTTGGTTCGGGACAAGGTCAAACATTTGGGACCAAGGAAAACGTACAAACGGCTGTATCTTGATACGCTAAGTGGCTACCAAAATATCCATATGGATACTCAAAAGGATAATTCTTTGAAATTTTTAGATACAGTAAATTCTGGAATTAGCCCCTGGGGACGTATTTATTTTTCACATTTTGGATGCAGGCTTCTTTGATGGGGGGAGGGGTTATTCGAGGGAGGCTTATAAAATTATCTGAAACATGGTATACATAAAAACTAATTTTCAATACGACATTTAATAATATATTGTATATGATATTATTGTGTTTCCAAAAAACGAGATATTGGGGGTGGGGGCTTTTTTGAGGGGGCTTATCAACAACTTGTAGTCCGAAGGTAGGGGCTTATCGGGGCGGGGGGGGGATTGAAGGAGTTATGGTGCGCTGTTACCGTACTAATTTTGCCTAATTCCACCCATAAAAACTCGATACTGAAAAAGTGGACTTATTTGAGAGAGAGGATTGATTGGGTAACAGCGGTTTTGATTTTTAAATTGTCCACTCTCTTTCTACGCACCTTCAGACGAATTACAGGTAGATAGTAGATCTTGAGCAAAGTTATTAACATCAATAGGAGTCTTTTGCAGGTCAGAAGCCAATTCATTGTAAAGCGCAATAACATTTTTGATTTCTTCCTTAACTCTCCTTGAATTCTTTTTCAACCGTGCGTATTCTTTGCTGGAGTCTAATAAGCGACGATTATACTTGTGGTAAGCAATGTACAAAATTGTAAGGTTCAAAATGTGAATTCTTGCAAATATCGCCTAATTGATTTCTCTGAAAACAATATCTTACCTGAAACTTTCCTTGCATTTACCATAACATTTTCTAAAGATAAGTGTTTTGCGTAAATTGCATACCACAACGACAATATAATTTTAGATTTTAAAGACTTGACTGTCTCTGCGTCAGGTAAACCGAGCTCCGTTTGCCAGTTCAGCACTTTCTCTTGCATTGTCTTCAGCTTCACCTGATTTCTCTTTGGTCTCTTTGCACTTAACGTTGCAGCATAGTACATGTCAAGCTTTTTAAAATGTTGCCAATCTGGAAGCTCAATCTCTGGAGGTAGTGCATCAAGAGAAACAAGTTCTGCAGTAGTTAGGCAATACTGTTCCATGCGACTGTGTGATCTACATCGACTCACAGATTCAATTTTGGCTACGGAAAATGAAAAAATATGTTAAGCAAAACTATTGCAAATATGTTTCACAAAATAGATACCTTTTATTAAAACAAATGTAACAAATTGAAAATAACTGTTCTTAATTTGTGTACCGCGGTGGAGATTCTTTTGAATCAACTTCCCCTACCCTTGTCACAACAACAGTGTTGATACAATGAAAACTTTACATATTCATTGTTGGTCTTTCCAGTTGTGTCATGGCTAAAAAGGCCCATGGGCTATGTAATGTTATAATTCAAAACCGTTTTAAATTAGAATTAACAAAGGTAAAGTTAAGTTGGTTTTTGGATTTTCGGGAAACTTTTCATCCACATCAGTTATTGCTTTCAAGTTTTTCAGGGGTTAATCAATCTTAATCTCCATCACCATTGCGGCTCTGCTAAAGATACCATCCATACCCTGTGCAAGATTCAGCAAATCTTTGAGCCATTTCTCATGATCTACCATCTGCAAATTTATTGAGTTTTGATGGCAGTATTTTTCAAGATCCTTCATTGATTCTTTCTTCGATTTGAGTACCTATAAAAAGTGAGTGTTGAGCTTGAATAAGGCTTTAGTTTCAATAGTTCATTGGTACCTTAAATTAAATTTGAGCCACCTACATTAGCAGGAGGCGCAGGAGGCGCGGTCTGTGTGGGGAGAATCCTCGGCAAAATAGACAACCTTGTAAGGTTGACTCGGCAAACTTGGTGATCAGTATAATTTAACAAATTAATAACAATCGGTAGTAATTTTGACAGTTTCCATTTTCAGCATGATTATATGCTTTTATTTCATCCAAAAATCTCGTACTCAGGAAATAAAAATTTTACATCCCTCTCCCCAAAATTTTTATACTGGCTCTTTTTCACGAATCTACTGTACATACACCCTTTTTTATAAGAATACCTAATTTTTTGTCAAGCCCTAATACTCTTAATTTTTTTCTATTTTAAGCCTAAGATTATTCCTAAAATATTCTTCATCGACATAACGTGTAAAATCGACTGAATATAAATGTTTTAATCTCACAGAGGATAGAACAGCATGGCGAAAGCAGATAGAAGCAGGACTCCGGCAGAAAGCCGCTACCCGTCCAGGACAAAGCGGAGAAAGTTGAGCAAGGTGAGCAATAATGTTTTCATGAACACTTAATGGAACAAAAAATAAGAACTTCTTACATCTTTTTCTCTTTTCAAAAGCATCTTTGGAAGATTAACAATTCGATTCTGGTTCCACTTCAAAACAAGTTCTGTTAAATACTCTTCGCGCACTGTGTGGTGTATAAAAATGTGTCGGTAAAACAAGTTGATACAGAGATTCATATAGAATTTTGAGAAAACATAATATACATGAAAATAAATCAAGTAACCTTCCGGGCTCATTCTTCGAGTCACACTACTTGCATTTGACAACATGCTATTGACAATTTCGCAGTCTTCTCCGTGACTTCTGCCTGACCCTTTCTTGTAGCGGCCCCCCTCCGAAATCTATGAAACAGATATATGTTCAACATATTCTGTACTATGCAATCAAAGTGACTTAAATGGATAGAAATTTTAAAATCATTGTGCACAAGAAACAAAAAGTCCCAAGCCCTATCATTACCTGACAAGTCCAGTCGTGGCCTGAACCGTGCATAAGGTTTAGTGCAAATTTGACTTTTGAAGCGTTTACTGGATCTACCTTTTCCACCCATTTTCTATATTTACAAGCAATATCTTGAAAGATAAAGCTTACATCTCTGTTAACAATATCTTCGGCGTGAATGAAGTGGTGGTAAGCAAAAAGTTCCCCCTGAAACATATTTACACCTCTCTGTGCAACTTGATGACGACAACTGGAAAACATGAGACCAGTTTCATCTAACGACCCTTTCTTTTTTACATCATTTGCAGCTGCTTCCCAAATAGAATTACCACATTGGTTATCCATTTTAATTTTCTACGAATAACCGGGAAAATATCACATATAACAGCTTTCTAACTAATGCTGCAAAGAAATCTCCGTGTGTTCTATTTCAAGTTTAAAGGCTCAGATATATCTTTCCTGAAAAAATTGTTTTATAAATCATCTTCTATAGGTCTGTATTTTAACTGTGAAGTATGATATGGTGCATTACCTTGCATCCTGTCTTTTTGTACAGAGAGCTTATATGCTCATCAACAACGTTGTTTGGAGATATGAATATATCATCATAGTAACTCAATCTTCTGCGTCTAAATATTTATTCAAATAAGTCTGGTTATATTTCTTGACAAATATTTTTTGATTTCCAATATTGGTGTTCATTCAAAGTTTATTGATGAGCTTACGTTAAAAATAGGCTAAAATAAAACATTGCTTTGCTTCTCACCTGCCTCCTCTCTGATATCGCCGTAATTTTGCATTACCATCAATATGGGCGGTTAATTGTTTAATTGAGCATGGTGGGCACTCCATCCAATTTTTCCTTGAAGCCGATCTAACTCATACTGGCAAAACTTCCATTCACGTGATGCTCTTTGAAATGCCTCAGTGTTTATTGTTGGATTCTTTTAAGAAAGAAAATATCTCCTGTTGACATGAATGGTTTCGCCCAATGTCAGGGCTCATCAGTACAGCTAGAGAATCCTCAAAACCTTTCAATTACATGTTACAATGTCTTGCTCAGACATTTATTTTACCTTAAATTTGTATCATGTAACATTTGTGCAGGTGTGTGTACTCTACTCTATTACTACATGTGTAATTAAAAGGTTTTGAGGTCCTCAGCTATAGACCATTCAAGTGGGAAAGATAAAACAAAGTAATAATCGATTCAGATGCTTGGATCCAAAACAGCATACCCTTGCATTCATTTCTGATATCTGTGATAACACTTTCAAAAAACCATTCTCTGAGCATTTAGGCTGGGTGGTTTGGAGAATACTCCAGAACTGCAGTACCTCTACATCATAAATACTGGCAATGTTAATTAGCGAGCCAGGCCAGTAGCCATTTGCAACAATAGTATCCAAGTCCAGTGACTCGTGCATATAGTCACAGCGAAGGCATTTCACTTTTTGAACAAGAACATCAAACCTTCCTGCAGAAGTATCCAGTAATAACATTAATTTGAGAAACCTATTTCTGGTATTTATAGAAATTATGGAAACATAACATATTATAAGTACCCTGGTTATTAGTAATTGTAATTGGAAATCCATCATCAATAAATGAGTGGTTACTTTGTGTCAGAAAGTCTGCAGAACATGAACTACACTTCTTGAAAACAATAGCAAGATACTTTTTATCTGTAAGTAGGAAACAACAACACTGAATGACAGCATCATTGCATATGAGTAAATATAAAGTAATCAATAGATCGGAAGTCGATTTGAGACTGCCTTCAATAAAAAACTCACCAATTTCAATAAATTTGTCATCTTTTATTGTTGTATATGGTGCAATAGGTTGTAAAAAACCATTTAACGAAGCCAGCCGGTCATGAAAAGGCTGCAACCTGTGTTCCACTTCATCACAGCTGCTACAGTAATTACATTTCCAGCCAATGCATGATTTGCATTTAATCTTTGCTGGGGATGTATTACAGGATCGACAAATGCCTAGTTCAGACTGCTGGCAAGACAAAACAGATCTTAGAATAATACTTCTCTGTAAATCCCAGCTCTGATTTGAAGAAGTTGTCCTAGCAGTCCAAGACTGGTGGTTGGGAACTGACGATGACTCTGCAAGCTCTTTACACTTCTTTAAAACATCAGCCAGAGCTATAAAAAAACTTATTAGTGTGTACTCAAGCTGAAGCAGGTCTGTATGTCCCACTGCTTGAATATGCTGACAGACATACTGTTGACAAGTGTAGGATACTAAAAATTAAGTTTCTTCTAGTTAAAGACTTTCCCAAATGAAATACAACTACTTACACTCATCTTCTCGGTATTCTTCTTGAAATGATTCACCACTAAAATCAGGCACACTATCATCCGAATCTGGAGAAATAGAGAGGTATTAATGTTGCCTGCCAATGGCATACAAGGTGTGGTGGTTGGCTTCCATCTCATTCTGATGCAATAAATTCGAAACGGTTTCTGGTTGTATATGACTATTAAATAGATAAATAAAGATGGTAAAAAACCACTAAAGCAAACTACCGTCAGAAAGAGCAGATTCTATGATCTGGAATCCAGTTTCTGTAGAAGCACGATCAGAACCATTCTTTTTCTGGAGACGCTTTGCATAGTTCTCCCTTGCACGTTCATTTTTTTTCCTTTTAGCGGCAGATGAGACTGCAGAATAACCCCAAACTTTGTACTTTTTCACACTTTTTTTAACTACATACTTACCAGATACATTTTTTAGTCTTGCAAATGTATCTTCAAAAGATTTATCAGGATCCTTTTTATCCCTGTTAGGCCGCTTTTCCGCCATTACGAAGGGGTGAGGATGAGCTGGTTCTTGGTTGGTGTTGTCGATACGAACAAATGATATGGAGCGCCGAAGGCGCTCCATATCATTTGCTCGTTAAAATAGAGATAGTGTTCGTTTTAAGGCAGATGTTGAAACGAACATAGTGTTCGTTTTTATTACGAGGATAAACTGGGATGTTTGTTTGTCTGTTTGTCGGATTCTAGCCTGCGCGTGGCCTTAAATCCTCCTCCGTTTAGCCGCATGCTATGCTGGTTTTATTTTCATTTCATCAATGGCGGTCATCTTTGCTGCAGTCAGACGTTTTAGAAACATTGAGAAAACGATATTTGGTTGACTTATCTGCTGGTTATTAACTTTTATTCGTGGCCAGAATCGAGAAGGCCCAAAACAGGCTATTTTTATTTTGACAAGAACATAGGAGTTGCTTTATTGTCGTGGGGATACGTTTATAAAAATGAATGCCTGCAAGCAGAAGAGAAAAGCTGTGCGGAAGTATAGTAGGCCTTAAAGAACTATTGTATCATCATTTGCACCATCAATATGTTTTATTATTTTTTTGAATGTAATCCCGGGCCAGAAAATCCGAGCTTCAGATTTTAAATTAATTGTTGATGTGCATTTAATTTAGTTTTCTTTTTAATGTGGGGTTTTCGACATCTATTCCTCTGTTTTTGGTATTGTTTTGTTTTCATTGTAAAGTCACATCAACAAAGATTTGAGTTTTATCTTTGATCTCCAAACTGAGCGTGCACCTTCTCTTGATAAAGATAATTTGCTGAAATCTATTATTGCTGAAATTCCAAAATCCAGCTATGAAACGTAAATGCCAATAAGAAATGTCAAATACAAATGACAACATTCAAACACATCAAATATAGAGAAACAACCTGTTACCAATATAGATATCTAGGCTTCCAAGCACGCTAAACACCCCCTTCTCCATATTTTTTCGAGGCACTCATTTCAAAACATATCGTTTTAATCAAATGCTAGATGCTTTAGTCCTGGTTACATCACAGCAGCACCCATTTTAACAATGTTAACAGCTAGTTTTAATTGAAAAATGCTGGATTTATTTCGCGTACTAATTCACGTTAGAGCTTGAAAAGCATTCTAGGATTCTAGCCTGCGCGTGGCCTTGAATCCTCCTCCGTTTAGCCGCATGCTGGGTTTATGTATCATCAATTCATCAATGGCGGTAATCTTTGCTGCAGTGCAGTGAGACGTTTTAGAAACATCGAGAAAACGATATTTGGTTGGCTTTTCTGCTGTTAACTTTTATTCTGTTAATCCAGCTGAAGGCCCAAAAAATGCAATTTTAATTTCGACAAAAACGCAGGAGTTGCTTTCTTGTCGTGGGGATAAGTTTATAAAAATTAATGCCTGCCACCAGAAGAGAAAGTCTGTGCGGAAGTATAGTAGGCCTTAAAAACTATTGTATCGTCATTTGCACCATCATTATGTTTATTGTTTTTTTGAAAGTAATCCCGGTCCAGAAAATCCTGACTTCAGATTTCAAATTGTTGATGTGAATTTATTTAAGTTTTCTTTTTAATCTGGGGTTTTCTACATTTATTCCTCTGTTTTTGGTATTATTTTGTTTTCATTGTGAAGTCACATCAACAAAGATTTGAATTTTATCTTTGATTTTCAAACTGAGCGTACATCTTCTCTTGATAAAGAATAATTTGCTGAAATCTATTATTGCTATCTATTATCGCTGGGCTCGAAAACCGTTTCGGTTCTCCCAGTGTCCTAGGCAACTATATCTATAAATGATGTTGTAACCTATTTTTGTTTTTTAATGCATTTTTATATCAACCTAATATATTAACTTATTGTTTGTTGCTGAATTACATGAATTTGAATTTGAATTTGAATTTGAAATTCCAAAATCCCAGCTATGAAACGTAAATGTCAATAAAAAATGTCAAGTACAAGCACTCATTTCAAAACATATCGTTTTAATCAAATGCTAGATGCTTTAGTTCTGGTTACATCACAGCAGCACTCATTTTAACAACGTTAACAGCTAGTTAAGCTTTTTATGGGTTTTTTATCAGCTTTGGCGATGTTTTGCAACTTGAAACTAACTTTCTACAACCTTCCCGTTATCGTTTTCGATTTTTTTTTACTGTTCATGCTCTTTTCAATTCTCGAAGATTCTCGCGCATGCGTGATCGTAACACTAAAACAAAATAAAAATTCGACTGCGCATGCGTGCGCCCGGACGCCCACTCCCTCTCCTACTAATAAGCAGTAATATGTAGCAAAAGTTATCCACTTGTCTTTTATTACTTTTCTGTTTTTGAATAAGAAACCTCCGTGCTGCAAAGTATACGCAAATCAACACGTGTTAACCACTGCCATGAACTGGAATGCCAGGTAACAGAAAAACATTTTAAAAAGACAATAATACATTTGAAAATTTTTATAAATTTTATCTCAACATTTTTCGGCGCTTTATATCATTGCACTGCTATGAGTGTTGTCAGATTGGAGGCTGCCAATGTCATGGTAACTTCACCAATCATTTCCTCCCCCCCCCCCCCCACCTCAGGAGAGGCTAACTTTAGGTAATTGTTCGATAAGACGTTTCTGAATATACACAGAGTTTAAACATGAAAGTTGATAGTTAGTTGAGAAAACACGAATCGGGAAATAAAAATGTTTTGGTGATATCATTTTCAAAAGGTTACAACAGAACAAAAACCAAAATAGAACATCGAAAACAAATTGATGAATAGTTTCGTTGAAAAGTTTTCTTGTTTTTGCTTCAAGAAAGGGTTCTTGCATCTTTCTTAATGGCAAGCTTGCCGCTGTTTCGCGATTGATGGAGATCCTCGCCAAGTTTGAAATTTGAAAATGATTTCAAACTGTCCTTTAAGATCATTTTCGAAAACTTTCCGACAAAAACTTAAATTTTCCGACAAAATGGCTCGGAAGCTCTGGTGGAGGGGCGGTCGCCCCCCCCCCCATGCCTCCTGTATCTACGCCACTGGATTGAACTAATTTTATGAGAGATGCCAAAGGATTCGTAAGCATTTTAACTTTTTGACTTGCTTTGAAGAAAACAATGTAGGTATGCTTCGATATTCACGAATAAGCATTATAAAAGTTTTTTTATAATGCTTTATTCGTATGTCTATTAGTATGTCCTTTTTGAGCTTCCTCGTGACGAACTAATTTTCAAATTTCTAGTGACAATAATTTGCAATAAGCATGCAGCTCTTTCTTAGTATTTTTTCTGTTGTATATGTTCAAAAATTGAATCTTTTTCATCAAACGGGAATAAAAACGGCAAACTTATCGAAGTTTATACAGGACTTTCAGGTTCAAAATTGAAATTTATTATTCGAAGACATACCTGGTTGCTCTCCATCGATATAAAATTCCTTGAAGATCTCCGTTTGAGCTGATTCGGCTTGTTGAATATCCAGCAATTGAAGGTAAATGTTCTCACAAAATGGAAACCAGCTATCCCAACTTTTTAATGGTTGCAATAAGCTGAAGTCCACGAAATATTCAGCCTTACAACGCTTTTCATAAACAATTTTTTCATAATAATTTCATAATAATTATATGCTACATATATACAGAGCGTCGTCATGAATAAATATAAACTACGAAGCAAAACGAATTAAAACAACTAATCAACATAACATCGATGTAAACTAAGAAAAAAACATAACATCGATGAAAAAAAATGCTGCTCTTTGCGTTTACGATTGTGACGTAAGATTAACTTGGGTGGGAGGTAGACAGTTGCACGATTGAATGGTTCATGAGCAGTGATTGATGAGCAACAGCAGCGAAATAACAACAATGATATAATGGTAATATCTGCTTGTAAATTAAATAATGAATATCCCAGAAATTCATTGTTGCTTTTTAATTCTTCTGGATTCCAAATGTAGGTTTACGATAAAAATTAAGCATAACAATCAAAATGCATAGAATAGGGCTATTTTCTATGATGCAATTTTTAGTAATCAATAGAGTAACTAGTTTTATTCTGAAATTATTTTATTGCATTAATATGGTTACAACGCAACTTAGATATATACTCTTTCTATGATAATGAGAATGGCCTACAGGTTCAAAAAACGGAAATAGTATAATTTAAAACTAACTGTTCCACAAAGACAAATCGCCTTTACACTGCTGTGGTATTCATGCAAAAATCTTCTTTGTAATTCTTGAATCCAATTCATCAGTGTTCACATAATTCTCCACGTTTTTGTGACCAGGTAGTTGTAGAAATTTAATAGGTGTTTTGTTTTCTCTGTTGTTCTAAGCAAAGTATCACCCTGAAAGGTTCTTAAGACATTGGTTTTTGTATGCGGGTGTTCACTGTAAATAACCTTAGCTGTTGTTTCTTAGCAGACGATGGACTCCTCAATGTTTGATCGTAGAGAACTTGAATCTTTCCCCATGCATAAATGGTTAGCGACGGAAGGAAACTAGTCTCTGCTTGCCGCTGATTTCAAAAGCATGCTTGAACCATCTAATGGCATTGGTACAAAAGAACCCAAACGGCATCTGCTGGGCATGGATTTTGAAAAACTTGCCAAGAGTAACACGTGGTTCTGAAATGCAGTTCACGTGTTCAGGTGTAAGGATCGTTGATGGAAGCCTGCAAGAAATCAATGGAAATCTAGAGTTAGTATAATGAAGATTGTAAATAATAAACTTTTGATCGTTTGCCATCTCTAAACATCCAAAGCTTAATTTTATTACATCGTTTTGAGCTTGCTTTACGTTCTGATTGAAACCTTGAATTTAAATATGAATTTAATTTAATTGCTTTTTAGAAACGAGGCTGTAATAGCTGATTATGTTTGAGCAAGCATTACGCGTGAACCAAATAAACACAGATGACGTCTTTTTTTTCCATTTCACATACAAACTGCTTTGCGTGTAACTTGCATCCATTTGCTGCACTATGATTGCTTGCATGTACGTCTAGATTTGTGTCTTGACTTTGTATCTTTTACTTTTGACATTTCATGGTCTAATGCCGTTAGTGTCCTGTTTCTCATAAAAAGACGCCTCTTTGCGCATGCGCCTTTTAAGTCAAAACAGTAGCCCACGTGCGACAAGATAATCTTGATTTGGCCGGTCGATAAGAAACCTTGTTTGTTATCGCTTCTCGGCCTTTTGCTAAATCAATGATAGAGAGAGAAATCGTTGTGATAGAGTCCAGCTCTATCACGTTTGAGGTAATTTTATTGGAAGTTTCAATCAAGATGTCGAAGATGACCCGTCTCTCCTACAGTAGAGCAGCGGCAAAGGCGGTGACCAACGACGCCCGATGACGATGTGGATAATGAAGCTATCAACGTATTGGAAACGAGCGGCGTGTTGAAGGACACTGGCAGGAGGCCTACGACTATACTTGTTCGCCGCAAGTCAAGTTTCTGTGGGAAATAAGGATATCCTGGATGTTTTGAGTGCTCGAGGATTTAAAACTCGCTGTATACAGCAAACGCAAAACAGAGACTATCTATCACTCTGACTCTGTAGCGAGCAAGAAAAAACTTGTCGAGCTTGGCTCTTTAACAGTTAATGGCGTTATGTTAAACCTTACAGATCCGAGCGTGAGAACTACTTTTATCTCATTATTATGCACCGTTTGAGATGCACATGGATGCGTTGCGATTACGTTTGAGTGAGTATGGAGAAGTTATTGGGCTTCGAAGAAACAAAGTTCAAGGAACTGATACTTAAATGGTCTCGTCACGGCGCAGCTGTTGCTGTTAAAGCATGTCCCAAGTTATATCCAGATTGGAACTCATTCCATCATGTTCCGATATGCCGGCCAGCCAAGAACGTGTCGCAGATGTGATGGTGCTGGCCACGAGGCGCAGGGCTGCCAGCGGTATAAATGTCATAATTGTGGCAAGATTGGCCACCACAAAGATGCATGCGACCAGGATCCCATGTGTCCCTTTGCTTTTCCCCCAACACTCCCTTCGTCTTGCCGAGACTATTGGAGTGTGAGGAGGATATCGGTGAAGTGGACCCTGTGTGCTGTCAATGATGATTCACAACCATCCCAAGAGTCTTGGGTTCATCAATTTGGGAGATGATGTCCCTGTGGCCGATGTTGAAGACAGCTCGACATCTGATGTTGTTGTTGCTCCGGCAACAAAGCGTCCGCCTTCGGTTTCCCAGTCAACCTCACAAATAGTACAAGCAACTGAGTCTGAACAACACGAAGGTAATCCTCAGAGACCCCAGTATTTAACTCGTTCTTTCTCTGGCCCTAGCAACACAACCGCTATTCCTAAGCCTCACCAGTCTCATTGTTCTCTAAAATCAATGGATGGCAACGATACAGCAAAGCGTGTTCTTGAAGAAAGCGAAACAGAATATGTAGTCTCAAGAGGAGCCAACACAAAAACAAAAGTTAAAAAAAAGGTATGTGCTGCTATAAAAGGATTGTCCGTAAATAATCACCATTAGAACGATAACATGAGTATTAAAATTGTAAGCAACTAAATTGTCTTAAATGTAAGCAACTTGAGTTGAATAGAAAATGAGGCATGAAAATATAATAATAACAGTTAGTAAGTTCTTAAATTTATGTATCATTATTGATCTTGTCGCATAATTGTTCTTGCCACGTAACCATTTTCTTTTTACTTTGTAAGTAAGCTTGAGCTGCATGGAAAATGAAGTGGTGGTGACTTCGCTGTTTATCAGGAGGCACACACTAAAAAAAAAAAAAAAAGTATCTGTTCTTAAGTTGCTTACATTTAAGACAATTTAGTTGCTTACAATTTTAATACTCATGTTATCGTTCTAATGGTGATTATTTACGGACAATCCTTTTAGCAGCACATACCTTTTTTTTAACTTTTGTTTTTATGTTAGCTCCTTTTGAGACTACAGATTCTGTTTCGCTTTCTTCAAGAACACGCTTTGCCGTATCGTTGCCATCCATTGGTTTTAGAGAACAATGAGACTGGTGAGGATTAGGAATAGACAGAGCTTGGTGCAGCATAAAGCTAACGATGCAAAAAAGGTTGCAGTAGACACAGGATACTTTGGAACAACCAAAAGAATGTCACAAGATGTGACATTTGGCACTGGCTTTATCCGTTGCTATGTCAGTAAATTAAGGATGACTGATCAAGCAAATTATAAGCGATTTAAAACTGCTGCTACATCGACCAAAAGAACTCTTCCAGCCATTATCTCACATTCAGCCACGCCAAAATTCAGTAGTAATATTTGTAGAACAGCAAGGCCTGTGGTTACGAAAGAGCACAATGAAAGAGTGGCAAGCATAAACAAGGGAAGAATGCCAAGCAGTGTCATTCCAGCGACCAACCAAGCGATAAAAATCGTATCTAAAGTTTCCCTACAAGACTCTAGAAAAAGAAAAAGAAGTGGAAAGGAGGAACAAGCTCAAATAAATGCCACCACACAACAAATTGCAATTGGCATTCCGCCATTGGCCAAAAGAGTCAAGTTATGCGAAGCTCATCAAAGCAACAGTGACGTGAAGAGATACGACTCCAACTGCAATGAATGCAAATCGATCAGAAAGAAGAAGCTCGAGAACCTGGTCATTCAAAAGAAAGCCAAAGATGAAGCAAACAAAAAGATGCATTTTTCTAAATTAAATCTATGATGGAACTCAGGAGACAATGAAATGCAGCTCACAAACTGCTTCTTAAATTTAACTTTAAATTTATTTAATTACATATATAGATAATCATAGATATCCTAGGCAAATATTTTATAAGGCAACTCAATTTATGAGGTTATTTATCAGAATAGTAAATCACAATACTGACTTATAATTGTAATAATTGATTGGCTATGAAATAAGGCAGACATTGAACTGAACTGTATGTTTATTTCTTATTGCAACTCTTTCATTAACAAATTACATAAAAGGAGAATAGCACTGCTTCAAAAGCAAGCAGCATTTGCTCCTGATGACACAGCGAAAATAGAAAGGATTGGAGAACAGAGAGATATTACAGCTGGAACATAAGGAAAAAGTTATAGTAAATGGAATCAAAGTCAACCACTCAGACTCACCAGCTTCGATGCCAGTTTCTTCCTTAATTTCTCTTATCACAGTATCACCTAAAGCAAAGATAACTACAATAATACCAAAACAGCTCTTTTTAGCCCTGGGAGGGAGGCTCAATAGAGAGAGGGGCTTGACTCAAAATCTCAACTCAAAAGAAAAGCTTATTAGAGAAGGGAACATAACAAAAAGAGGGGCTTTTATGGCAACACATATAAAAATATTAGAAATATACAAGTCATATGCAAAATCTTGGAAGAAATTGTTATCAGATATTTACATTTTACATGATATAAGTCTACATTTACATCCATGATATAAGTCTACATACTGTCATCCTCCTAAATAAAGATTCTTATCGCCTCAAGTTTTCCTCTGTATTTGGCTTGTTTTCAATATTCAATGCCACAGGTGTCCCTCTCGCAAGTGGGTTTTTAGTTCATATCAAATATCCCGCCAACCAAACCTGCAAAACAGACAGGCATCCCTGCAGTTCAACCTCGAGAGCACCCCTTATTTTATTGGGCGGTCTTTTTCATCTTTACGTGTGAACGAATAAGGAAGACCTTGCAAAGGAGACCATATACACGGGCAACTGGAGTGCTAATTACCTTAATCCCTAAAAGAATGTCCTTATTTTAGTCGCGTATATTGGCCCAATGTCGTGTTCTGTGTTTCTGTTTACTTTCCCATACAAGGTATGTGCCTCAGATTCAAGCGTTCACTTTTGGTTTGAAATGAGGCTACAAGGTATGATGTCACTTTGCAAATTTTTCATTGGATAAAATGTAAACTTGTTGAAACAACAAACAACATGACGTGCCATACTAGATGCTGGGCACGCTGTGGCAGGGCGGCCACCACGAGCACGATCATGCTCGGGCACCGAGCATTTTTGACTCGTTGGAAGCATCATGTGAAAAGAACGTTTTCTAGCGGTACCGTAAGTCCTCGAATTGGCCCCCTCGAATAAGCACCCACCCTAGCACTACAAATTGTTAATCCCCCCCCCCCCCTCGAAAAGGCCCCCACCCCTAACATGCTGATATAAATCCTCGAATTAGCCCAAGGGGGCTAATTCGAGGATTTACGGTAATGCTTATGCAACTAATACAACAATTATAGTATTTCACTTTTGTTTTGGGAAATGAAAGTTTCTAACTTTGATGAAACAAGATCGAAAATTGAAGTCAAAATGACAAAATGATTGTTTGAGTGGTCTCAATACAATTTTTTTTTGAATTTGCTGCGTTCAATTCTGAAAATTAAACTCATGGTATTTTATGTCCAGGAGTTAAAAAACCTGAATCAATAAAATTAGCTATTCAGTTTTGCTCAAGCTCAACTTTTAGGCTCGCAAAGTTTGTCTTTACTTTGATATTATTTTCTCCACTTTCTGGATAATACAGTGTAATAAAAGCCATCTGTCGCGAGTCACCTCAAGGTTCCTTTGATCAAACTTCTCGAGGCGTGCAATAAATTTTCGAAATTTTCCTCATATTCTCTAAACATTAACTCTAAGTTGTTTGAAAGAACTCTGATCGATCAATATTAAATTTCTGATTTGATTTTTCCAACTTTTTCGAGCTGAAATTCCAACTCACGAGATTCAAAAACAGCTATTTTCATATTGGATTGAAGCAGGGTGTTCTGAGAAGCATGCAAATCACCCGAAATGGTTTTTCCTTGGCATCTAAAGAATTACTATTGCCCACTGAGCGCTAAAGTAGTGGATTTCGAGCACGTCATTTTCGTTCTGGATAACATAAACGTATGCTCAAGCTGGGAATAATTGCTTCAATTTCACACGGATTCTAAAGTCGAAACGTGCCACATACAATGGGTTAGCTCGCTGCGCTCGCCTGTCTATCTATTATAGGGCGCACTTCGTGCGCTGTGTTCGCTTACGCTCGTGCCTCTTTCAACCCCACGTACAATGGGTTATTGAGACATAGGAGGTTTGGGTTTTAAAATCCGCCAGGGGACAAAAATAATTAATACCAATCGAAAGAGCATTTTAAACCAAGAATAAAACGTATAAGAACTAGGCCATAAAATCTACATAGAAAAAATATGAGCTCTTGAAATTATTGCTGCTGCGTAGCGGAACGAAGTGAAGCGGCTGCGCAGCAGAATATAATCGAGTCCTTGTCGAGAAAAAATCTTGTTTGTGTGTTTGTGTTAATGCAATTCAATGCGCCTACGCGTGGCCTCAAATCTTCCTCCCTTTAGCCGCATGCTGCTTTGCTTTTGTTCTCAATTCATCAATGGCGGTGCAGCGCAGTGAGATGTTTTAGAAACATTGGGAATACGATATTTGGTTGGCTTATCTGCTGGTTATTAACTTTAATTCGTGGCCAGAACCGAGTAGCCCCAACAACGCCATTTTTATTTCGAAAAGAACACGGGAGTTGCTTTCTTGTCGTGGGGATAAGTTTATAAAAATGAATGCCTGCAAGTGGAAGAGAAAAGCTGTGCGGAAGTATAGTAGGCCCCCAAAAATCATCATTTGCACCATCATAATGTATTTTATTGTTTTTAGCAGGGGATATTGAAAGCAATCCCGGTCCAGGAAATGCTGACTTCAAATTTCAAATTGTTGATGTGCATTTAATTTAGTTTTCTTTTTAATCTGGGGTTTTCTACATTTATTCCTCTGTTTTTTTGGTATTGTTTTGTTTGTTTGGTGAAGTCAACAAAGATTTGAATTTTATGTTTGATCTTCAAACTGAGCGTACACCTGCTCTTGATTAAGAATAATTTGCTGAAATTCCAAAATCCAGCTATGAAACGTAAATGCCAATAACAAATGTCAAATACAAGTGACACCATTCAATCACATCAAATATAGATATCTAGGCTTCCAAGCATTTTTTTGAATGATATTTTTTTGAAGCACTCATTTCAAAATATATCGTTTTAATCAAATACTGATGCTTTGGTCCTGATTATTCGTTTTACATCACAGCAGCACTCATTTTAACAATGTTAACAGCTAGTTGTAATATAGAATGTGAAAGCACTGGTACTCAGGCCACTGCCGATGCTAACAGTGCTTCATTTGATTAATTTTAAAGTTGCTTTTTGTGCAGGTGTTGATAATTATTTGATAATTTTGATAATTATGCTAAAGCTGATAATGCAGCTGTTAATGCCAGCGCTGCACTGGCTGTTGTTGCTGATGCTTCGGTTTCAGCTCATGCAAATCATGTTGTTCATCCAAACTAGCGGCCAACAATGGTGAAATCAAAGTTCTGCAAGCCAACCAAAGGGGGGGCCCTTGCCAATTCTCCATGATTCTATTTGAAGCTCTTGGTGGGTTGATTGTTTATTGTCTTGCTCTTGCGTGGAATAACATTCCAGGATTCGTGAACACACGATTAAAGCAGTGGAGCTGAGCTTTACTTGAGATGTAAATTCTACTCTTTATTAATCTGTACTGTAATTTTTTTCTAAGGAACATTTCTGTTTAAAGGGAAAGCATAGAAATGTCGGAAAACTTCACCTTGTCCCAAGACAAGGTTGATTCAATTTCAGAGATTTTAGTGAAAATATATTTCACATGGCACGATATGTTTTTTCAAATTTTTAATGCAAACAGCAAAAGTGGTTATAATAATAAATGTAAGAGCAACTGTAGACTGTGACAGTCTATAACTGATGGTTATACATGGTTATTATTTCGATTTCAAGCATCAAAAAGTAGATTTTTTGAAAAAGAAAAACAGAGTCAAATATGCCCTGTCTTAGAAGATAATACTTCAAATGGTAAATATGATTAAGTAACAATTATTCGACTTATGAAGTTAATTAAGATACTCCTCAACCAGCAAATGGGAAAAATAATAAAAATAAGATATCAGCTTGTGCACAATTACAAATGTTGTTGTTATCGAAGAAACTTGCTACAATAACAATAGTCTTCGTAATTACGGTACAGTTTCTTTTAGCATATTGGTTCTTGCTTGTTCCAAGTTGCATGACGTAATCTCATCAGAAAGTGTAAACACTTTTCCATCGTAAGCATTATCAATGCCAAGCTCCTTCTCAGGGGACGACATGGTTTCATTCTGCTCCGCTGGTCTCTTTCTTCGTCGTCCCACGATGAGAAACAGTATGACAACCATGATGGCAAGCAAGCCAACTCCAACGCTCAAAGCAACAGTCGTTACAGGAACACCTGTATTTTGTGCTGGGCTGTCTGAACCTGGAATACAACAGAACAATTGGTATGGTACATTTATTGTTTTTGTTTTGTGTTCGTCACTCTGTTGAGTACTGTATAATCATTGAGCTGCTCCAATAGTTGTTATATTGTATGTTATGTTTTAGGCTGGTGTGGCGAAGGCAGGGGGGAAAAATGATGCAGAGATAGTTAAAAGTTTCTTCACAGCTTTCATTCAAGGTAAGAAATATAATTCTACTCTGCTACAAAAAGTAACCACGTTAAAGTTGAAGCTTAGAATAGAATCCACGTTTTCCTTTAACTATTGCTTTGGAATATTCGCAAGGTATTTCACTTGCACTTGTTTCATTTCGGGTTTTTGCATGCACTTCTTTCATGCTACGCCAAAAAGATTTTTGCTTGATCGTCAAAAACAAAAGAGTTCATTCAAATTGAAATTTATTTTCTATTGTTTGTAAAACAATGCTCTTTGTATCC
The DNA here is from genome assembly GCA_013076295.1 of Sanderia malayensis. NCBI lineage: Eukaryota > Metazoa > Cnidaria > Scyphozoa > Semaeostomeae > Pelagiidae > Sanderia > Sanderia malayensis. The sequence continues at coordinate 80,214 of RQOL01000757.1, read as the reverse complement.
CGGTTATCAACATGTCAATCATGTTGAGCATCCAAGCGACTCTTTATTCCACGCGGCAACAACTTAGTGTACGAGCATTAAGGGAAAAGATTTTAATTACAATTGAAATGAAAAATATCATTAAAGAATTAAAGTATAACATGAAAGATTAATTTGAGAGCCTAATTCTTAAGGAATGCTTTATTTTACCTGTTGTTTGATCTTTTGTTATGATCAAGGGGCCAATGTCAAGCTTCTGAAACGTTGAAAATGTATTCTGTCCTTCTGGGACATCTCTCTTTTTCCTTGATACGCGGTTCACATTGTTGCCAGTACAACCTCTTGTGCATATGTTTTCTGTTGAACTCTTTAAACATACGTATACAAGACAGTGGATATAGACTGAAGTGCTGTTTGAAAACCTAATTCCTTGAACGAAGAATCTTTGTTGTTTTCTGCTTTTCGAGTTCAGAAATTGAGCAAAGGTAACTGCTGGACACCTAAAGAAAGAATATATAAATGTTCAAACAGATTTCCTTTTTCGCTAAAAATTCATGCGTTTATAAAATTTGTTTGAATGACTTACGAATTTTTGATAATGGTTTGGCTAATTTGATTATTGGGATCCATTGTTGGAGTTGTATAACATTGGTCGACCAATACAACCAATCTTGAGTCGGAGTTACTGTTGATGTGAACTTGGAAGTAGAGCCAATCTCTTTGTTTTATTTGCACTGGGTATGACTTTTGAGCTTGAGAATACAGAGAATTTGCGTACATTTGAAAGTAAAAAGTGAAGTTGCCAAGACCAACTGTATTGAATAAGAAGAAAAATAATTATTTGCGAAATAATACATATCATTAAACAGATTCAAGTTTGGATATAAAATAGATCTTCATGAATAATTTCTTTTGAGGAATTATTTCTTATTTTTATAATAAGCATTGCTGTCACTTTAGGTACAAAACGTTTGTCTCGAACTGCCACATATAGCTATTCAAATAAAATGAAAGTGTAGCTTTTGTTCTATTAATGAATTTATATACAAAACAAAAAGGAGAGTCCGTTTTTACCAAGTGAGATTTCGACTTTAATGAGCATTATATAATGATGGGTTTGTTTGTTAATATAATCGACTTGCCTTCGCTTGTTTGGACATGTGTGACTGGAATCCAACCACCCGCAAGGCTGACATTGCTTGCTCTCTTGTACTTACACGTGACGCGTATTGCTACGTCACTTCCTGTAATGATGTGTCCCACTTGCTTGGCTTTCATTGTGACGTTGTTCTCATAAGTGATATATTCTCCAGCGTCAATGCGTGTTGATCCGCATTGATCTGGTGGAGTAATTTTGAATCTGATGTATGATGAATCAATTGATGCTGGAGTGCAATTCGGATCACTCAATGTGATGTTGGAATATTCATTCGGGTTGTAGTGAGAAGCATCGATCTTAATGTCCATTGCTGTGTCACTGCATGTTACTTCAACAGTTTTATCTAAAATGAAAAGTAGCTAATTAGTTTCCAAGAGTACATATGTTATCATCGTTAAGCTTAAGCAATCCAATCAAGGACTATTTCTATGTAACACACTCATCTAATAAAAAGAAAACACTTAGGGAAGGAGTCTATAATCACAAATAGTTTGGAAACATTGGATAATTGAAGTGTTTTGTCGTAAATATAATTATTTGCAGCGCTTTCGTTTGTGGGAGAAATTGCTCAGAGAAATATACTGTGTCCACTGAGAAAAACATTTGAGTATAAAGGAGAAGATGTACAAGCATGCAAGTGATAAACGGAGTTCACTTGTGAGCTAACTACCTTTTACTCCGCAATACTTCAAAGTGCACCATGGTACACCATTGAGCAAATACACATAGAATGATCCACAGTTCTTGATTTTTATCCCCCTTGGAAAATAACAGGCGCAGCCCCAACTATCTGAGAAGCAGACGGTTCTGGAAACTTCTCCATCACTCGCACTGGGCATTGACCCAGATTGAATCCAACCTTGGTAGTATGCACCACCGCAACGGTAAGTGGCGATTGTCGGGAATCCAGTATAAGGACAATAGTCAAGCATCCTGGTTCCAGCATCTCCCATGAAACGATACCATCCATTGAGATGAAGTTCATTGCAGTCATCTTTCCTTTTGCCAGTTGTTGTTGTAACAGCTCTTGCTTTATCAGACAGTATCTGATAATGCTGGCATGCGTCGATCTGTTGTGGTGCACATAAAGGTAGAATAGGAAATTTGATAAAGAGATTCACTTTCATGTGAGAATTACGCTTTGTGCAGTTTGCAAATATCATGTGCGTAAATGTGTCTCGAGATTCTTTAACCTTTTTTGATTTTTGAGTTTCTTAAAAATACAAACATGTATCAACAGTGGAAAACTCTGAACCAGTTTCTAATTTGTCCGTCTAAAGTAGCCATACAGTGGAAACCAGCATATAGGAACCTTGATTTTTATATAGATCCTCCTATTGGTTCTTAGCAATAAAACACAATTTATCTTGGAACAGGTGTTTTAAAGTTGAATTAATGTACATTTATACTTTAGGTATGCATGCATGAGACTATTTTGTCATGCAATCAGAGCAAGGACTTAAATTGTATCATGAAGAAATATTCAGAAATATACTGAAATTTCAGGCTGTAGATTCTTAAAAGTTTGTTGTTCTTAGATGCGGGTTTCTACTGTACCAAGTACTTTGATTGATTGTTTTAGTTCCTTAGCCATATACAGCTTTATTAAGATCTTCAGTTACTTTGCTTGTGTTAAACTAAAAATTCTTGGTTAGATTAAATAGCATTATACTCACCGTTTGCGCCATGACAAAGCCATCCTAAATTGGAAAATAATTGTTTAAAACCTCTTAAAGTTGCTAACAAAGAAGTTATAAAACTCCTTGAAAACGAGTCTGCAATGTTTGAAACTTTATCAAGAAATTTATCAAAACGTCGTTGACTGTTAATTAGAATTTTACAAGGCTATTATTAAAAAATTCCAGCTGCAAGAAACTTTAAAGGAGAACTGACACGCCAAAATAATTTTGCCTAAATCGGAAGAAACAATGCCGGAGTTTGTGACATCACACGCTCTCGGTGGCTCTCGCTTAAACTCGGTGAAATTTTTCGGGATTCTGAAATTCGCATTTCAACTGCCTAGCAAGTTTTCTCTGCAAGGTTCACTTTTGCAGCAGAGAACTCATGCTTCGCTCGTCCCCTCACGCACTTCACAATGCAAAAAGTCCCAGAAACTCGGAATTTAAAAGTAACATTGCTATTATATAGATACAGTACTTACATTGAGGAAGAAAATGGCTTGTACTGCCGCAAATATGGTCAGAAGATTGTAGTACTTCATCATTTACCTTTCGTCGTATACTAATTCAGCATGGAGCTATGTTGCTCAAGTTGTGACTCAAAGCAGCCGTGAAAAGCAAATTCCCGTTGAAGCTGAAGTGAAGGGTGTTCTGATTTTTATAGAATTGCTGATAGTGATTGACAGCTCGCGACTGGATTAAACTCTGGGAATGTCATTGTTGACGTTCATGTCCTGCTTGGACCCTTTTTTCAACGTTCATATCCTGCTTGGACCTTTTTTTCAACGTTCATATCCTGCTTGGACCCTTTTTTCCGATTCGAAACACAACCTGCACGGGTTGTGTTTCGGATCGGAAAAATTCAAGACACCCGTTGGACGTCTTGCACGAGCGCGGCCCGGGCTACCCCCCACCCCCGATATCATCGGGCGTCTTTCGCGGGGAAGAAGCTTTCGTGAGGCGAAATAAACGCAAAATTTTTGGAATTAACTTTCGCGTTTTATGGAAAATCGGATACCTTGCGAGAATTGTAAACTTTCATGAATTTCAAAAAATTTTCATAAATGTCTTTCATTTTTACAACGTAAACAGAAGAAGAACAATATTGTAATAAAATTATTCATCATCAAAATTCTCAACAGGGTCAGCTTCGTTTCCATTCTGAATCTGCCTTTTCTGCCTTCCCTTTTCTTTCCATGAAACTAACTCATGAATAAATGTTTTTCTTTGTTAGTCGCCTTTCACTCTGGGACTACCAGTTTTTCAAAACTGCTTTTTCGCGAGAATAAACTCTTGCGAATTTCATATTTTAGAAAGTTTCGCGTAATAAACTTTCCCTTTAAAGTACAGTGGAATCCCATTATAACGAACCCCGCTTATAACGAACTTCCCGCTATTACGAACTAAAACTCCGGTCCCTTTGATTCTGGGAAGTAAATCCTACTGTAAATGCTCCCTGTATAACGAACCATGGATATAACGAAATCTCGTTATTACGAACAAAACTTCCGATCCCCTGACCACAAATACCCTCGAAATAACGAATTTTTGAGAAAACTTATCGCCAAGGGTGACGTTTTTCAAGCTTAAGGGTGAAGTTTTTCAAGCTCTCGATGGACTTCAAACACCGAGCCTTTTTTGTGAGGAAATAGGGAACGAATTGCGAAGAAGATCAATTCCCTCTCGAAATTATATGACGTAGCAATGAGAAACAAAAAGCAACGAAAACATATCACTGATTTTTTTGTTTAACAGAGCAGAATAAAATAAAGGAAGATAAAATAGAAATAGTAATTAAAAAATTGACATCAAGTGGTAATATCGAATTTGCTTTGTGATGTTTCATTGTTAAACATGCTTGAGCGTGTTTTCCTGTTGCAATCTATCAGAGCAATAACTGTTGTCATCCTGCAAACTGTTTTTTGGGACAATATAGTGTGCCATTTAAGCGCGAATACTTGAGGGAGGGTCCAACAGACATTCTGGCCCATTTGTGTTTGGAATTTTTCATAAAAAAATGTCCCTTCTGTACAAAGAACTCCCGCTATTGCGAACTATTTCCTCGGTCCCTGCAGAGTTCATTATAGCGGGATTCCACTGTATTCATCTTTATTGGCATCCACATACTCGACGCAGTTGTTAACTTCATTGTTAATGTCAATCTCATCGTGATATTAATCGTCTTGTTAGCAACATCTCGGTGCAGTTGTCATTCTCATTCTCAATCTGATGTTCCTCGTAATATTCATCTTGAATGAAAATCTGATATTCATCATGACAATCATCTTCATTCTCAGCTAACACTGTACGTAGTTGTAATATTCCTTGTCAATGCAATATTAATCGCAATATTTATCTTCATTGCCGTCCACATACTCGACGCAGTTGTTAGCTTCATTGTTAATTTCAAGCTCTTCCTGATATTCATCTTCATTGTTGGCAACATACCCGACGCAGTTGTCATATTGATTGTCAAAGCAATATTCATCGTAATATTCATCTTCATTGGCATCCACATACTCAACACAGTTGTTAGCTTCATTGTTAATGTCAATCTCATCGTGAAAATCATCTTCATTGTCATCCAGATCCTCGACGCAGTTTTCATCTTTCTTTTCAGTCTCAAATTTCTCGTAATATTCATCTTCAGTGTCAAGCTCAAACTGTACGCAGTTGTCATATTGATTGTCAATGCAATGTTTATCGTAATATTCATCTTCATTGTCATCCATAAACTCGACGCAGTTGCCATCTTCATTGTGAATCTTAATTTCACCGTAATACTCTTCTCCAATGTCAGCTTGATATTCGATGCAATTTTCATCTTCATTGTAAATCTAATATTCTACGTAATATTCTTCTTCATTTTCAGCCTTGTACTTTACGCAGTTGTCATCTTCCTTGTCAATGCAATATTGATCGTAAAATTCATCTTCATTGTCAGCCTCGTACTCTACGCCGTTGTCATCTTTCTTGTCAATTCAGTATTCATCGTTATATTCATCTTCATTGTCAGCTTCCTACTGTACGCAGTTGTCATATTCCTTGTCAATGACGTATTCATCGTAAAATTCATCTTCATGGTCAGCTTCGTACTCTACGCCGTTGTCATATTCCTTGTCAATGCAGTATTCATCGTTATATTCATCTTCATTGTCAGCTTCCTACTGTAAGCAGTTGTCATCTTCCTTGTCAATGCAATATTCATTGTAATATTCATCTTCATTTTTAGCCTCGTACTGTTTGCAACTGTCATCTTCCTTGTCAAAGCAATGTTCATCGCAATATTCATCTTCATTGTCAGCCTCGTACTGTACGCAATGGTCATCTTCCTTGTGAATGCAATATTCATTTTAATATTCATTTTCATTTTCAGCCTTGTACTTCACGCAGTTGTCATTTTCCTTGTCAATGCAATATTCCTCGTAATATTCTTCTTCATTGTCAGCCTCGTACTGTACACCGTTGTCATCTTTCTTGTCAATGCAGTATTCATCGTTATATTCATCTTCATTGTCAGCTTCCTACTGTAAGCAGTTGTCATTTTCCTTGTCAATGCAATATTCCTCGTAATATTCTTCTTCATTGTCAGCCTCGTACTGTACACCGTTGTCATCTTTCTTGTCAATGCAGTATTCATCGTTATATTCATCTTCATTGTCAGCTTCCTACTGTAAGCAGTTGTCATCTTCCTTGTCAATGCAATATTCATTGTAATATTCATCTTCATTTATAGCCTCGTACTGTTTGCAACTGTCATCTTCCTTGTCAAAGCAATGTTCATCGCAATATTCATCTTCATTGTCAGCCTCGTACTGTACGCAATGGTCATCTTCCTTGTGAATGCAATATTCATTTTAATATTCATTTTCATTTTCAGCCTTGTACTTCACGCAGTTGTCATCTTCCTTGTCAATGCAATATTGATCGTAAAATTCATCTTCATTGTCAGCCTCGTACTCTACGCCGTTGTCATCTTTCTTGTCAATTCAGTATTCATCGTTATATTCATCTTCATTGTCAGCTTCCTACTGTACGCAGTTGTCATATTCCTTGTCAATGACGTATTCATCGTAAAATTCATCTTCATGGTCAGCTTCGTACTCTACGCCGTTGTCATATTCCTTGTCAATGCAGTATTCATCGTTATATTCATCTTCATTGTCAGCTTCCTACTGTAAGCAGTTGTCATCTTCCTTGTCAATGCAATATTCATTGTAATATTCATCTTCATTTTTAGCCTCGTACTGTTTGCAACTGTCATCTTCCTTGTCAAAGCAATGTTCATCGCAATATTCATCTTCATTGTCAGCCTCGTACTGTACGCAATGGTCATCTTCCTTGTGAATGCAATATTCATTTTAATATTCATTTTCATTTTCAGCCTTGTACTTCACGCAGTTGGCATTTTCCTTGTCAATGCAATATTCCTCGTAATATTCTTCTTCATTGTCAGCCTCGTACTGTACACCGTTGTCATCTTCCTTGTCAATACCATATTCATTGTAATATTCATCTTCATTTTTAGCCTCGTACTGTTTGCAACTGTCATCTTCCTTGTCAAAGCAATGTTCATCGCAATATTCATCTTCATTGTCAGCCTCGTACTGTACGCAATGGTCATCTTCCTTGTGAATGCAATATTCATTTTAATATTCATTTTCATTTTCAGCCTTGTACTTCACGCAGTTGTCATTTTCCTTGTCAATGCAATATTCCTCGTAATATTCTTCTTCATTGTCAGCCTCGTACTGTACACCGTTGTCATCTTTCTTGTCAATGCAGTATTCATCGTTATATTCATCTTCATTGTCAGCTTCCTACTGTAAGCAGTTGTCATTTTCCTTGTCAATGCAATATTCCTCGTAATATTCTTCTTCATTGTCAGCTTCATCCTGTACGCAGTTGTCATATTCCTTGTTAATGACGTATTCATCGTAAAATTCATCTTCATTGTCATCCACATACTCGAGGCAGTTGTCATTTTCATTGTCAAACTCAAATTTTTCGCAATATTCATCTTCGTTGTCAATCTACCATTCATCATATTATTCATCTTCATTGTCGTCCACATAATCGACACAGTTATTAGCTTCATTGTTAATGTCAATCTTGTCGTCCACATACCCGACGCAGTTGTTATCTTCATTATCATTCTCATCTTCATCTTCATCTTCATTGTCTTTCTTCGTGATATTGGTTAACTTCACGATCTTGAAACTACTCTCCAAGCAATCTCATATACTCCTTTACTCCTTGCATGCTTATTCCTTCGTTTGTTGGGTCTTGATGCATCTTTTCTTCTGTCACCAATCTTTTCGTAATCCATCCCACCCACTTCTCATCATCGTTTTATAATTCGGAAATGAGTTTACTTTCCTCTTTCGATTGTCATCCCCAAAGTCTCCTCTAATTGAACCATGGTTTAAACAATTGCGTTGGAACCTCTGATGAATGTCCATTGTCATATGGTTCTCATCAAAGTTGAGTATCTAACAGATACAATCATGAATTATAATTTTTTGTGTTTACTTTTGAATGATTCTAACTGCTTTTACTTAAATGGTAAGTGATGATATTTGCAAGAATTATATGTGGCCTCGTAATCACTTGAAATGTGGAATATGTCGTATACGAGGCTGCTAATTTCATGGAAACATCACCTATCCTTCCCTTTCTCCGCCATTTTGTTAATGTTATCATTTTTGGATCAAAGTTTTGCCTAACCTTACTTGTTTTATGACAACATTTGAGGAAAGTGAAACAAAATCTATCTTTTGAACAAAGTCTTTTTTGAATGAAAATTTGTGACCATAATTCGAAATTTAGGACACCGAAGTTTAGGACAGTAAAATGAGTTTAAAAAATCTTTTGAATTTTTTGCCGAAGAGTCGCTAGTTTTTCAAATTTCGAATGACTTGTCTCATGAATAGAGACGCATAGTTCAGAACTTCCAGTAAAATTTATTTACAATGTTATTGGAAAAGTCTGTAGTTCTTTTGTATTGTTTATTTCCAGAAAGAGATATCTAATGAAGACTGGGTGCAGGCCCGGTGAAAATTCAAGTATATATATAAAAAAAACGGAGGTTAGTATTACCCACACTGATTTATAAATATACTTATTAGTCTTTGCTAACCTTCAAAACATGTCACTTAAAGATTATTCAGATATAGACGCTTCTCATTGCGGAGGGATAAAAATGGTTTGGTGAAATTGTGTCAGCAGCGACTTATATTAGATTAGCTGATTTTCAGGCTCAAAATTGAAATTTATTATATTCGAAGACATACCTAGTTGCTCTCTATTGAACATGAAATCTTTCAACTAAAGTCCACGAAATATTCAGCCAAACGTCTTTTATAAACAATGTTGCGCTTTGTTATTACGATTGTGACGTAATCTTAATTAGGTGGTAACAGGGTGCTCAGTTAGGGTCACAGAGGAAAAAGAATAAATTTGAATGCTCTAAAGTTGTTGTTTTTAAGAAAAATCTTGTTTCCTTGTGCTTGATTTCTGACTTTTGAATCATTAAAGAGCTACATCTTGGCCGTTGTTCATTATCAATTCTCATTCATTTTTGGCAGAAATGGCAATCTCAACTGAGCAGTTAAGTGGAGGTATCCCCCTAAAATATTTCAACTACTTTTGAAAACCAGTGTGTTTTTCTTATTTATTCGAGCTCATATTTTTGCCAGTGCTTTGATAGAAACCCTCAACTAAGGGAGACCCCTTGTTGGGATCTAATGAAGGCACTCCAGCCTCGTGCAACAAAGATTTTTCAATTTGATGCTGATAAGAAAGCCTTTCCAAATTGAAAAAATCAATAAGCAGTAATATGTGGCAAAAGTTTTCCACTTGTCTTTTATTACTTTCCTTTTCTTAATAAGAAACCTCCGTGCTGCAAAGTATATGCAAATCAACACCTGTTAACAACTGCCATGAACTGGAATACAGGGTAACAGAAAAACATTTTAAAAAGAAAATAATACATTGAATATTTTTACAAATTTCATTTCAACACAGTAGACAGGGTTTTTTTCAAAAAAACTGGCTAAGTGGCTAACCTCAAATTTTATTTCACATTTATACTAAATCGACTACGGAGATTTCAAATCCAAGATGGGCCCAAAAAAATTTTGACCGGAAGTCTACTTTTCTGGTGACGTCATAAACTCGAAAAAATGCGGTTTGTACTGCTGTAAATTTTTTCTCGTAACCACTACAGTCCAAAAAATTATATATTTGAACAGCACACAGTAAGCGCTTTCGAATGATATATAGATATATTATTTTTGACTTACTTTTGACTTTGGGGTATGACGTCATCATTCGCCATGACGTCATCCTCACTTACGAATAAGTGGAAATATCGTGGACAAATGAGCTTCAACATGTTCAAAACAGCGATAAAACACTTTTATTAACATAATATGGTCAAATGGGGGGGGGGGGGTGTTGATGTTATGGAAGCCATTAATCTTTATCACTCTCCTCAGTACTGCCGAAAAAATGTAGCTAGTTGCGCTCATCCGTTTCAAGTTGATTATCTTCATCTTATTCGATGTGATCTTCATCACTTAACAATTCCTCTTCAATTCCATTATCCCTGTGCTGAATATATCGCTGTTGTCGGACGGTAGGTGCTTGGGACCCAGGAAAGTTTTTATCTTGGAACCCTGGAAAGTAATTTTCTCTCTCCTTTCTTCAATTTTCGCTTTATCAGCAACTGATTCAGCAAGTAGCTATCTTTTTCATGCAAAATTTCCTTTTTAACTGCTGCAAAACGTTCATCAAGAACATCTTGCGAAAGTTGTTCATTCCAAGTATATCGATTTCACGAGCCACTAATGCGCCATGAGCCAAAAACGACCAATTGCGAGCCACCAATCTCATGGCTCGTGGCTAATTTCTAAGATTAACTGAGCCACGTATCTTATGGCTCGGGCATTTCATGATCACTTTTTTGAGCCATGCGGCTCATAGCTTATTGGCTCAGGAATATTTTTTATGAGCCATTGAGGCATTAAATTAAACCATATGGGGCAGAAAAACAGACCGAAGGATCGAAGTGGCCATTATTGGAATGCCTTGTTTTAGCCTTTTAATCTTGCTTTAGAAATAGGCCAAAACTGCCAGCCAAAATGCCAAGGATGGACATTCGGAATCCACGTGCAATGATGCCCGCCGGCCACGGGCAAGGCAAAGCGACAAAAATGGATGAGGATGATGAGCTTTTCTATTTTTGAGTAAAACGTGAATGCATCAGTGTCAAGACGCCGAACTCTGTTGTAGAAATTTAATTGGCTGTTTTGTTTTCTCTGTTGTTCTAAGCTCATCATCCTAAGGTATCACCCTGAAAGGTTCTTAAGACATTGGTTTTTGTGTGCGGGTGTTCACTGTAAATAACCTTAGCTGTTGTTTCGTAGCAGACGATGGACTCCTCTGTTTGATCCTTGAATCTTTCCCCATGCATAAATGGTTGACGACGGAAAGAAACTAGTCTCTGTTGCCGCTGATTTCAAAAACATGCTTGAACCATCTGATGGCATTGGTACAAAAGAAACCAAACGGCATCTGCTGGGCATTGGATTTTGAGAAACTTGCCAAGAGTAGCACGTGGTTCTGAAATGCAGTTCACGTGTTCAGATGTAAGGATCGTTGACGGAAGCCTGCAAGAAAATCAATGGCAATCTAGAGTTAGTATAATGAAAATTGTAAATAATAAAACTTTTGATCGTTTGTCCATCCTCTAAACATCCAAAGCTTAATTCTATTACATCGTTTTGAGCTTGCTTTACGTTCTGATTGAAACCTTGAATTTAAATATGAATTTAATTGAATTGATTTTTAGAAACGAGGCTGTAATAGCTGATTATGTTTGAGCAAGCATTACGCGTGAACCAAAATAAACACAGATGACGTCTTTTTTTTCCATTTCACATACAAACCTGCTTTGCGTGTAACTTGCATCCATTTGCTGCACTATGATTGCTTGCATGTACGTCTAGATTTGTGTCTTGACTTGATATCTTTCACTTTCGAAGTATGATACCAGCATTCCTTTACTTACGTTTGCGATTGTTTTGTAATATAGCGATGAAGTTTCTTGCGGGCAAGACATATCGATTTTTTTACGGAAATAAAAAGAAAAAGATCTGAATGCCACTATGAACCATTTTGAGTGTTTTGTGACGAGTAGAAGTATGTTTTTCTTTTAAGCTCAAACACACCCAGGTCTTTTAAAGACGTTTCTCTAATTATGACGTCAGTTTGATGACACGCGAATCAGTTTTATGTGGATCGGTATGGGAAAACTTGATGGCGGACAACAGTTTTTTAATACCTTGACTTTAGTCATACCGATTTAAATTCTCTCACCAGTGGCTAAAATCGCGATACTTTCAAGTAAACACAAATTTGATCACAAATTTTTGAGAAAATAAAATTTCCATGATTTTGTTTCCTCATATCAGTGTTTATTTTAAAGACTTTTCATCAGTGTAAGAGTACTCGAAAGAGGTTGAGAACGGCCATGAACGCAGAAAGCATTGAAAACTTTGGAGGCGTGGCCGTTTGAAACACACATTTCATGGTCTAATGCTGTTAGTGTCCTGTTTCTCATAAAAAGACGCCTCTTTGCGCATGCGCCTTTTAAGTCAAGACAGTAGCCCCACGTGCGGCAAGATAAACTTGATTTGGCCGGTCGATAAGAAACCTTTGTTTGTTATCGCTTCTCGGCCTTTTGGCTAAGATCAAGTGATAGAGAGAGAAGTCGTTGTGATAGAGTCCAGCTCTATCACGTTTGAGGTAATTTTATTGCAAGTTTCATCAAGATGTCGAAGATGACCCGTCTCTCCTACAGTAGAGCAGCGGCAAAGGCGGTTGACCAACGACGCCCCGATGACGATGTGGATAATGAAGCTATCAACGTATTGGAAACGAGCGGCGTGTTGAAGGACACTGGCAGGAGGCCTACGACTATACTTGTTCGCGCAAGTCAAGTTTCTGTGGGAAATAAGGATATCCTGGATGTTTTGAGTGCTCGAGGATTTAAAACTCGTTGCATACAGCAAACGCAAAACAGAGACTATCTAGTCACTCTGGACTCTGTAGCGAGCAAGAAAAACATTGTCGAGCTTGGCTCTTTAACAGTTAATGGCGTTATGTTAAACCTTACAGATCCGAGCGTGAGAACTACTTTTATCTCCATTTATTATGCACCGTTTGAGATGCACATGGATGCGTTGCGATTACGTTTGAGTGAGTAAGGAGAAGGGCTTCGAAGAAACAAAGTTCAAGGGACTGATACTTACAATGGTCTCGTCACGGCGCAGCTGTTGCTGTTAAAGCATGTCCCAAGTTATATCCAGATTGGAACTCATTCCATCATGTTCCGGTATGCCGGCCAGCCAAGAACGTGTCGCAGATGTGATGGTACAGGCCACGAGGCACAGGGCTGCCAGCGGTATAAATGTCATAATTGTGGCAAGATTGGCCACCACAAAGATGCCTGTGACCAGGATCCCATGTGTCCCCTTTGCTTTTCCCCCAACCACTCCCTTAGGTCTTGCCGAGACTATTGGGAGTGCGAGGAGGATATCGGTGAAGTGGCCCCTGTGGTGCCTGTCAATGATGATTCACAACCATCCCAAGAGTCTTTGGGTTCATCAATTTGGGGAGATGATGTTCCTGTGGCCGATGTTGAAGACAGCTCGACATCTGATGTTGTTGCTCAGGCAACAAAACGTCCGCCTTCGGTTTCCCAGTCAACCTCACAAATAGTACAAGCAACTGAGTCTGAGCAACACGAAGGTAATCCTCAGAGACCCCAGTATTTAACTCGTTCTTCCTCTGGCCCTAGCAACACAAGCGCTATTCCTAAGTCTCACCAGTCTCATTGTTCTCTAAAACCAATGGATGGCAACGATACGGCGAAGCGTGTTCTTGAAGAAAGCGAAACAGAATCTGTAGTCTCAAAAGGAGCTAACATAAAAACAAAAGTTAAAAAAAAGGTATGTGCTGCTAAAAGGATTGTCCGTAAATCACCATTAGAACGATAACATGAGTATTAAAATTGTAAGCAACTAAATTGTCTTAAATGTAAGCAACTTGAATTGAATAGAAAATGAGGCATGAAAATATAATAATAACAGTAAGTTCTTAAATACATGTATCATTATTGATCTTGTTCGTATAATTGTTCTTGCACGTAACCATTTTCTTTTTACTTTGTAAGTAAGTTGAGTTGCATGGAAAATGAAGTGGTGGTGACTTCGCTGTTTATCAGGAGGCACACACTAAAAAAAAAAAAAGTATCTGTTCTTATCAGCTTAATATCTGATATGCACCCAAGGGTGCTCAAATATTAAACTGATTTTTGGAATTGGTCTGTGGGCTTGAAGCTTACTTCACCCAAGACACTGGTTGTCCTGGTATTGCAGTACCGCTATGGATGGCCTCATTTTCAGTTGTAAGTTAAGATTTTCGTCTGGTTTGTGAGACGTGTAGGTGTTATGCTTCCATTTAAAGGTTCGATATAAGTTCATGTTAGTTAGTTCCGACCAGAGATTGATGTCACCGCAACGCTTCCGTAGATTCAAGTTTTTACGTGCAAAATTCCATTCTAATCATGAAATCAAAATCATTCCCACAGACTCACCAGCTTCAATGCCAGTTTCTTCCTTAATTTCTCTCATCACAGTAGCACCTAAAGCAAAGATAACTCCATGACTACAATCATACCAAAAAAGCTTTTTTGAGCCCTGGGAGGGAGGCTCAATAGAGAGGGCGGGCTTAATTAACAATCTCAACTCAAAAAGAAGCTTATTAGAGCAGAGAACCTAATAGAAAGGGGGGTTTTTATGCCAAGATACATACATATATTAGAAATAAATAAGTGATATGCAAAGTCTTGCAAGAAATTTTTATGAGATATTTATGTTTCACATGATATAAGTGAGAGGTTTTGCATGCAATCCAGGAAACAAGAATAAAGAAAGATTCATGCTTACACGATATCTTCATTTGGTTCAGCAAAGCCACAAGGAAACTTCCATTTCTTTATCTGACATGACATATTTTCAATTAAATTTGTCTACAATATACAGGGTGGCCCAGAAAAAAGTAACCCCCCCCCTAACAAAATATTTCGTAAAAAATATTTCTGAAGTAGCAATTTCATGAAATTCATACTTCAAGTTATTCCACTTAAGTGCGATATTTTGTGTAAGTATTGTGCTGGTAGAGTTTATTATCTCTGAGCAAATGTGCTCTCAAACTTAAGCATCCAAAAACACACTCTTTGGAAACATGTAACTTCATATTGACGCAACAAAACACGAAAACCTCAACAACTCATTCTATCAGTCACATAAGATGTTCAAAATGTCAGTTCTGATAAGATTCTTTTTCTTCCCCATCCTTTTTCTATTCTTAAATTCTTTATAAAATGCTTATCTTCTACTGATATTACAGGCATTTTCCTTTACGTTAATTTTTGTTTTGTTTGCTCGCTTGACGTGATGAAATTTTAATTTCCCGCAAAAACAGCGGGTTTTTGAAGGTCACGAATTTTATGCCTCATTGTGCCTAGATGGAAGCTCTAAACGTGAAGATATTTCTACACGTTAATAAACTTGAATTGAATATCATCTGGTATAAATTTGATTGAATTCATTTTTGAGAAAAAATGTCTATAAATTATTTTGTTTGGGGGTTACTTTTTTCTGGGCCACCCTGTATGTATGCTAAAGCCGTAGCAGTTAAACAAATAAAATGTCATTACAGATATAAAACCAAATTATGTGAATGAAAACTAGGCCATGTTTAATAATATTAAGTTAAAATACCTACTTTTCCTTTGTCAACAACGAGTGCTTCCTGTGTTTCTTCATTAGGTACCATGCCTTGGGCAAAAATGATTCAAAATTAAGCTTACTTCCACTACATTGGTCTCTAGATAGCAAAGAAATGTTCCGTTTGTAGGTGTAAAGGTCCTTGTTCTTCTTACACGTACAATGACATTTTTTGATGGTAGAGGATAGAGAGCTGTGACTTTCTAAATTGTAGCCATTCAAGGACGAGCAGCGTCCGTCTTGTTGCCATATCCATTTATTATATATGATTTCTAAAAAGGATATGACTTCGTTCGGTGGCGAACTTGTTGCGTGACTCCTCTCTTCTCTTGGTTCCCGGTTCCCGCCCACTCTTCAAGGCCAATTGGGCCTAAGGACCAAATCGTTGATTGATAGAGCTAATCAGCGAATGTTCAAGCTACAGCTAGAAAATATTTCAATATAAAAGTCTTGGGTATGTAATACCTAAAACATTCAGGCAGGTCTCCAGGTAGAATACTCCAGAACAGCAGGCGGAACAATTTTAACAGCCAAAGGCTACAACAATTTTCTTGTCCCTTTTTCGATTCGAGTAGTTACAGGGCAGTGCAACCTCGCTTTGAAATTTTAATACATTTGTTGCATGAATTTTATGCCCATCATTTCATCCTCTCATCATGCTTATTTTCTGTATTAACTTTCGATTTATCAGCTTTCAGTTAGTAGTTGAACCCTTACAGGTTTGTGGTTAGCCCCTGCCACGCAAAGACATCAAAGGAAGAGACATCAACCAGGGTCCCAAAACATACGTGCTCGGACCCTGACTTATAATAGAGAAAGTACGAAAGCACCATGGTAGGGCAGCAGTGGCAAACCAGTGGGAACAATACGTAACAACAGAGAGAGTAGCAAGAAGATTGCCATATAGAACTGATTTCACGGTGCACCCTGAACTGCTACCTTGATTTAATAATGACTGGCATATGTTTGTATGTGTGGCTTTGATATTTGGTTATGTAGCTAAATGAAAATAGTTCAACCAATTCTCCTTTCTATTAAGCTCTTTCCACCTGGATACAAAGCTTGTTTTAAAATCTGAAGCACCCAAGCGGACTTTCTCCCATCAGATCAAAAACATTTTTCAGTCCTTTTATATTTGGAATATTTTTCTCGAAATTTCAAATAACCCGTGTCTCTCTAACAAAATGCGATTTCGTCGCAGAAACAATTGGTTGTGGTTGAACTCGAGCAAGTCTTCATACGACTCCCGACAAATAAGTGTTCAAAGTATGCTCAGCTTCCTTTATAATTTTTCTTGCTTTCAAAGTCTGATGTCAGAAGGGCCGTTGGCCGATTGTGAATCCCACAAACCATTACCAGATCCGCCAAGACCATTATATTTGCTCATCGATATTCTCATGTTGACTGGCTGTTTCCGATCCAGCACAAGTAGCAAAGGAAAAATCCTTTAAATTTTTAAAATCCTTGTTCTTCAGCCACAACTCGCACAATGCATAAAAAGACATCATTGCATAGCACGAGTAATAGAATCGGTTTCATTTCTGGGGTAACCATTTCATATACATGGGTCAGTGAACACGCTAACACATACGCAACATACATATGTGATGAATAAGAGAAGATTAAGGTTTTAAAGGTCTATGAAAAACACTAAATGTTTTATCATAAGGTGGAATCCAACTAGTCATTCGCTCTGGTACAATATCAACATCTTCAAAGCCATTTTTCAAACCTGATAAAGCCAGCGCAGCGACACGTCTTGTCAACGATGTTGAGTCTTCGCAATGAAGCAGATAATCAAGTGGTAAACATGCGCATTTGGCAATCTCAGTTTCGCTTATCTTGATGTCAAATGTCAAAGGTTGAAGGCAACATATGAAGTAAAGATCGGACATGTTAAAAGCCACACCATGTTGCTGTCGAAATGTCAGCAATGCTTTGAATTCTACGAATACGAAAGCAAACAATTATTTTAGAGTGTTCATCGACTATAATGCTTGATGATAAAGAATAAAGAACAGTAAACTTTAGTTCTTAAGCTTGTCTCCCCAAAATAACGTGAACAAAATTATATATATCTAATAAAACCGAGTAACCAATCTCGCAAGGCATGATTGGTGGGGTGAAATTAAGCAGCGGTTGTCGCAGTGTGCCATAAGCCATACCCGCATTGTATTGTTTATGACGTCAAATGAATAATAATGTTGCTATAGATATATAAGATAAACAACCATCACAACTTCAGTTGCAATTTCGCAATTTCCAAAGTGCGCACAGGAGATAGACACTATTCAATTTCAATCGCTAAGCAATAAATTTTTCCATTTATTTGGGATAAATTGAGCATCAAAAGTCAAAATTTGAAGATGGAATACAGCATTCGAAAATCGATCGCTAAATTCAAAGCTTCGCTTGAAAAACCATCACAATATTATGCCGAAGAGAAGGTAGGACTAATCAATTGATTAACAAGTATTGTTACAGCTTTTAAAGAACATTTCTCTGCACGTGAACATTTGTACGAAATAAAGGACACAGAACTGGAGTATATTGTTCTCCGTAACTTGTTGGAAAATATCGACCCACTTTCAACCTTTGCTACGAAGAACTTCACGCATTTCGGTAACTTTAAAGTCTGATCAGAAAAAGAGAGATTGCTCTTTGCTAAAACATGGAAAAGTTTCTTAAAACTTGCTCAGAAATAACGAAATAATTTGTATTTTTATGGTTAAAAAACCTACTAACAAAACACAAAGCAGAACTTTAATATGCAGAAGTATTTATTGGTAGAAAATAATTTCACGAAAAAATGGAAAACGATATGCGCCATTATTAATTGGCTATTGTTGCTAAGACCAATCACTAGGTCTGGCGCCTATCCCAAAATGCTTATTAAGCTAGCGTAACACCCAGATTAACAAAATCAATTTGACTTATTTGCAATCATTTGTAATCATTAAGCCTAAATTATAGTACTTTTTATTTAACTTAACGAATTGATCATTATCGTGTTATTACGAGTCATTATTATCACTAATATTCATTTTAACTTTTGATTATTAGCTTTACTATCTGGAACGAACTAATGGCAATAAGATTTGGAGAATGTTTAACAGCTTATTGCTTAATATAGGTAACATATAACTTTATATAGCACGTCACTTAGCTTAACAAGTAAACGCGCTTATTGCAGAAGCTAGTTCTACACTTGCATCAGTTGAACAGAAATAAATATATACATAAACATTGTTTCTCTAGATTGCCTCTATAGTAGGTTGGCTGATCTGACAGAAGTCAGAGATGATCAGCAGGGCAACATGAAGAAAATGCAAATGCCTACTTATCGAAAGTTTGCATTCAATAAGGTACATTATATTTCATATTTTCATGGCTCCAGTTGACTTTTATAGTTCCTTTTAATTCTCTTTGCATTCAGTTTAAGTGCTTGATATAACTCTTACTCTAAAACAGATCAAAGATCATGTCAATGAGATCTTAGAGCACCATGCAGACCTTTATTCAATGGTAAGATGATGAACTCAAGTTAATTCCAATGCACAATAAAAATAATCTATAATTACAAATCTGTCATCTGGTTTAGACATTTAACAACCTGTAGATCTTATGTACAACTATTTCCCATTTATAGATTGCAAGCTACCATATGAGTGTCCGGAACAAGATTCTGGACCTGGCAGCATATGTCAAAAGGATCATGAAAACTTGGGACAGGTTCTTTTATGGAATAACATTGATGGTAGGCATTTCTTCACTATTTTTAATGCATGTTAACAAGAAGGCGAATGATGTGAAAGTATCTAGGGCTATGTTCAGTATCAAAGCAATACAAATTATCTATTTTAGTCACAAGATGATGTCGAAAGACTGGCAGAAGACATCAAAATATTCCATAGAAACTCGTATTTTAATACGAGAACATGCTCTAAAAAACTACTGGAGATAAGAGATGATCTGACGACGAGGTAATTGCTTCCTGCAAAACAAGAACATACAAGGAAGCACAAGCATGCTACGACAGAACATCTCACCTATTCAGAATGGAAAGCCTAAAATTTGAGGAAGAATACTTAAATGATTCAGAAGACAGCCTTGCATGTCTGCAGAAAAACAACAACAAGCGAAAAGAAAAGAAATCAAAGAAACCAGAAAAGAAGAGGTGTCCGCCAACAAAGCTATCTTCTATGGCAGAAAACAAAGAAGATACATGTTCTTCGTTTGGCAATGCTAATGTGCATTCAGCACAGGTGAGAAAAATAACTCTTGCTGAATACTGTCGAGAAAAAGAAGCGATTCTCAATGCCAGTCATCAAAACAAATGACAAGTATTGAGAATGCAAAAGTCGAAGAAGCTAAGCAATTAGTTGAACCTGAAGCTGAGATGCCAGAAGATTATCAAAGGTTGACAATGAATCACAAGGCACCACAGTCGATGAAAAGATCAATTTCTTTGGTGTACAAAGAATATAGGCAAGGCAGCTTGAAGAAAAGAGTTGCTTATCAACAGCATCGAGCAGAAGCAAAAAGAATTAAGTTATCGCCCGATCAAGAAGAAGAAATGCAAAGGAAAAGAGTAGCAGAAGAGTTCAATACCAACACAAAAAAGATCATGGAAATCTATTTGTCAAAAAAGAAAAATGAAGCAAAAAGCAAAATCCCAGTTACAGAATACAGAAGGGATAAGGATCTTGAAATTCAATTTGGAAAACAACGGAAAGCTGAGAATGACAACGCAACATTTACGTTTAGAAAGCCAGCTCCTCCAAAGCCAACTAAATTAGCGAGCCATAAATTGCAAGGAAATGCTGCTGCAAAGACAAAGGAGACTACATCATTAATTCCAATTCCAAAAAGACAGAGCTTGGTGCAGGATAAAGCTAACGATGCAAAAAAGGTTGCAGTAGACACAGGATACTTTGGAACAACCAAAAGAATGTCACAAGATGTGACATTTGGCACTGGCTTTATCCGTTGCTATGTCAGTAAATTAAGGATGGCTGATCAAGCAAATAATAAGCGATTTAAAACTGCTGCTACATCGACCAAAAGAACTCTTCCAGCCATTATCTCACATTCAGCCACGCCAAAATTCAGCAGTAATATTTGTAGAACAGCAAGGCCTGTGGTTACGAAAGAGCACAATGAAAGCGTGGCAAGCATAAACAAGGAAAGAATGCCAAGCAGTGTCATTCCAGCGACCAACCAAGCGATAAAAATCGTATCTAAAGTTTCCCTACAAGACTCTAGAAAAAGAAAAAGAAGTGGAAAGGAGGAACAAGCTCAAATAAATGCCACCACACAACAAATTGCAATTGGCATTCCGCCATTGGCCAAAAGAGTCAAGTTATGCGAAGCTCAAAAGCAACAGTGACGTGAAGAGATACGACTCCAACTGCAATGAATGCAAATCGATCAGAAAGAAGAAGCTCGAGAACCTGGTCATTCAAAAGAAAGCCAAAGATGAAGCAAACAAAAAAATGCCTTTTTCTAAATTAAATCTATGATGGAACTCAGGAGACAATGAAATGCAGCTCACAAACTGCTTCGTAAATTTAACTTTAAATTTATTTAATTACATATATAGATAATCATAGATATCCTAGGCAAATATTTTATAAGGCAACTCAATTTATGAGGTTATTTATCAGAATAGTAAATCACAATATTGACTTATAATTGTCATAATTGATTGGCTATGAAATAAGGCAGACATTGAACTGAACTGTGTGTTTATTTCTTATTGCAACTCTTTCATTAACAAATTACATAAAAGGAGAATAGCACTGCTTCAAAAGCAAGCAGCATCTGCTCCTGATGACACAGCGAAAATAGAAAGGATTGGAGAACAGAGAGATATTACAGCTGGAACATAAGGAAGAAGTTATAGTAAATGGAATCAAAGTCAACCACTCAGACTCACCAGCTTCAATGCCAGTTTCTTCCTTAATTTCTCTTATCACAGTATCACCTAAAGCAAAGATAACTGCAATAATACCAAAACAGCTCTTTTTAGCCCTGGGAGGGAGGCTTAATAGAGGGGGGCTTGACTCAAAATCTCAACTCAAAAGAAAAGCTTATTAGAGAAGGGAACATAACAAAAAGAGGGGCTTTTATGGCAACATATATAAAAATATTAGAAATATACACGTCATGTGCAAAATCTTGGAAGAAATTGTTATCAGATATTTATATTTTACATGATATAAGTCAAGATCTACATCTACCAATTACTGTCATCCTCCTAAATAAAGATTCTGACAGGGGTGAAAGCCAGAATGGAGAGTAAGTGCTGGAAAAAATTTGGAGAGTATGATTGCCACTTTGAAAGTGGTGAGAGGTTTTGTGTGCAATCTTACAGAAGACAATTATAAAGAAAGATTCATGCTTACGGATATCTTCATGTGGTTCAGCAAAGCCACCTGGAAACTTCCATTTCTTCATCTGACATAACAAAAGTGTAATTAAATTTGTCTACAATATATGTAGGTTTAAGCTATGGCAGTTCAAGAAATAAATGTCATTTCAGATATGAAACCAAATTATGTCAAAGAAAACTGGGATATGTTTAATAATATTATAGTAGAATACCTACTTTTCCTTTGTCTTGAACAATGAGTGCTTCCTGTGTTTCTTCATTGAGTACCATGCCTTGAGCAAAAATGATTCAAAATTCAACCATTGGTTCAAAATAATTCACATATCTCAAGACTTCATTTACAAACCTTGTCTATAAGTCTACTACCTTGCAAAAAGCAAAGCTAGTATAGATACAATTGCAACATTGCTATAAGATGATACTTGTCAGCACCTGTCAGTACTTGTCAAATGACTTCGAATACCTACCTCATACACCAACAGTGTGAAAAGCATTTTTTGGATTTTTATTTTCTTCATCTTCTGGCAGCCATTTCGTCATCATTATGTAATAATTTATTGCATGATGGCAGCTGAAGCCTGACGAACTCTATCGCCCAAAGGTATTTTAATGGTATTTTCACAAATATTCCTCTCATTCCATCTGCCTTCCAGATAAATTGAGGTATTCTAGGAAGATGAAACAAAAATAAGCTGGAACAAAAATAAGACTTAACAAAGCAACAAATAAATACAGGAATGAACGAATAATGCATAAATAGAATAGGAAATGAATTAGAGGAAAGGAAGAAATGAAAAAAGTTGCAAAAAAGAAATTATTTCACCTGATAAACTTCCAGCAAATTCGTCTTTATCTTCCTTTTCTGCAACAACTCCAAGATCTAGTATTAAACTTACTTATGCTACACTGGTCTCGAAAAGGCAACAAAATGTTCCGTTTGTAGGTGTGAAGGTCCTTTTCTTCTCACACGTACAATGACACTTTTTCATGGTTAAGGTAGATACCTCTGATATTCAAAATTGTAGTTGTAGCCATACAAGGACGAAATACGGCAGCAATATCGCTGCAGCGGCCGTCTTGTTGACATATCCTGATATTCGATGCAATTGTCATCTTCCTTGCCAATGCAATATTCATCGTAATAATCATGTTCATTGGCATCCACATACTGAAAGTAATTGTCATCTTCAATGTCAACCTCATATTCATCGTGATTTTCATCCTCATTGTTATCAAAATACTCGACGCAGTTTTCATCATCTTGCTCAATGCCATATTCATCGTGATATTAGTTTTCTTCATTGTCAGCTTCATTTTCGACGCAATTGTCACTTTCATTCTCAATGGCATGTTCATCGTAACACATGCATCCTCATTGCTGGCCACGTATTCAACGCAGTTGTCATCTTCATTGTTAATCTCATATTCATCGCAACGTTCACTTTCATTTTCATTCACCTACTCAACGAAGTTGTCATCTTCTTCCTCAACGTGGTATTCATCGTAGTATTTTTTCTTCAATGTCAGCCTCATTTGCCACGCATTTGTCACTTTCATTCTCAATCTCGTATTCATCGTAATATTCATCTTCATTGTCATCCACAAACACGACGTAATTGTCATCTTCAATGTCAATCTCATATTCATCCTGATATTCATCTTCGTTGTCGTCCACATACTCGACGCACTTGTTAGTTTCATTGTTAATGTCAATCTCATCGTAATATTCATCTTCATGTTCAACATCTCGGCGCAGTTGTTATCTTCATTTTCATCTTCATCTTCATTTTTTCTTCGTTATATTGGTTAACTTCACGATCTTGAAACTACTCTCCAAGCAATCTCATATACTCCTCCAATTCTTGCATGCTTATTCTTTCGCTTGTTGGGTCTTGATGCATCTTTTATTCTGTCACCCATCTTTTCGTCATCCATCCCACCCACTTCTCATCATCGTTTTATAATTCGGAAATGAGTTTACTTTCCTCTTTCGTTTGTCATCCCAAAGTCTCCTCTAATTGAACCATTGTTTAAACATTTGCGTTGGAACCTCTGATGAATGTCCATTGTCATTTGGTTCTCATCAAAGTTGAACATCTAACAGATACAATCATGAATAATAATTTTTTGTGTTTACTTTTGAATGATTCTAACTGCTTTTACTTAAATTGTAAGTGATGTTATTTGCAAAAATTATATGTGGCCTCGTAATCACTTGAAATGTGGAATGTGTCGTATACGAGGCTGCTAATGTCATGGCAACATCACCTATCCTTCACTCTCTCCGCCATTTTGTTAATGTTATCATTTTTGGATCAAAGTTTTGCCTAACCTTACTTGTTTTATGACAACATTTGAAGAAAGTGGAACAAAATCTATTTTTTGAACAAAGTCTTTTTT
>RQOL01000757.1:0-55646 GCA_013076295.1 Sanderia malayensis | reverse complement strand
GTAAAATTTATTTACAATGCTATTGGAAAAGTCTGTAGTGCTTTTGTATTGTATATTTCCAGAAAGAGATATCTAATGAAGACTGGGTGCAGGCCAGGTGAAAATTCAAGTATATATATAAAAAAAACGGAGGTTAGTATTACCCACACTGATTTATAAATATGCTTATTAGTCTTTGCTAACCTTCAAAACATGTCACTTAGAGATTATTCAGATATAGACGCCTCTCATTGCGGAGGGATAAAAATGGTTTGATGAAATTGTGTCATCAGCGACTATATTAGATTAGCTGATTGTCAGGCTCAAAATTGAAATTTATTATTCGAAGACATACCTGGTTGCTCTCTATCGACATGAAATCTTTCAAAAATTCTGTTTGAGCTGATTGGCTTTGTTGAAATTGTAGCAATTGAACGTAAATTTTCTCGCGAAATGGAAGCAAGCTATCGCAAGTTGACAATTCTTCGAATGAACTAAAGTCCACGAAATATTCAGCCTAGCGTCTTTTATAAACAATGTTGCGCTTTGTTATTACGATTGTGACGTAATCTTAATTAGGTGGTAAAAGGGTGCTTAGTTAAGGTCACAGAGGAAAAAGAATAAATTTGAATGCCCTAAAGTTGTTGTTTTTAAGAAAAATCTTGTTTCCTTGTGCTTGATTTCTGACTTTTGAATAATTAAAAAGCTACATCTTGGCCGTTGTTGATTATCAATTCTCATTCAATTTTGACAGAAGTGGCAATCTCAAGTGATCAGTTAAGTGGAGGTATCCCCCTAAAATATTTCAACTACTTTTGAAAACCAGTGTGTTTTTCTTATTTATTCGAGCTCATATTTTTGCCAGTGCTTTGATAGAAATCCTCAACTAAGGGAGACCCCTTGTTGGGATCTAATGAAGGCACTCCAGCCTCGTGCAACAAAGATTTTTTAATTTGATGCTGATAAGAAAGCCTTCCCAAATTGAAAAAATCAATAGACAGTAATATGTAGCAAAAGTTATCCACTTGTCTTTTATTACTTTTCTGTTTTTAAATAAGAAACCTCCGTGCTGCAAAGTATACGCAAATCAACACGTGTTAACCACAGCCATGAACTGGAATGCCAGTAACAGAAAAACATTTTAAAAAGACAATAATACATTGAAAATTTTTACAAATTTTATCTCAACACAGAATTTTTTCGCCGCTTTATATCATTGCACTGCTATGAGTGCTGTCAGATTATAAGCTGCTAATGTCATGGTGACTTCACCAATCATTCCCTCCTTTCTCCTACCCCCTCGGGAGATTTTCGGCCATTTTTTCAATTAGATAATCTTCAAATGAAATGTTTTGATTGAACTAATTCTGTGGGAGATGCCAAAAAGAATTCGTAAGCATTTTAACTTTTTGACTTTCTTTGAGGAAAACATTGTAGGTATGCTTCGATATTCACGAATAAAGCATTATACAAAATTTAGTATGTCTTTTTTGAGCTTCCTCGTAACGAACTAATTTTCAAATTTCTAGTGACAATAACTTATAAGCATGCAGCTCTTTCTTAGTATTTTTTCTGTTGTATATGTTCAAAAATTGAATCTTTTTCATCAAATTGGAAAGAAAACGGCTTTGAAAGAAATTGTCAAACGCATCAAAGTTTATACAGGACTTTCAGGTTCAAAATTGAAATTTATTATTCGAAGACATACCTGGTTGCTCTCCATCGATATAAAAATCCTTGAAGATCTCCGTTTGAGCTGATTCGGCTTGTTGAATATCCAGCAATTGAAGGTAAATGTTCTCACAAAATGGAAACCAGCTATCGCAAGTTGTTAATGCTTGCAATAAGCTGAAGTCCACGAAATATTCAGCCTTACAACGCTTTTCATAAACAATGTTGCTCTTCGTGTTTACGATTGTGACGTAAGATTAACTTGGGTGGGAGGTAGACAGTTGCACGATTGAATGGTTCATGAGCAGTGATTGATGAGCAACAGCAGCTAAATAACAACAATGATATAATGGTAATATCTGCTTGTAAATTAAATAATGAATATCCCAGAAATTCATTGTTGCTTTTTAATTCTTTTAGATTCCAAATGTAAGTTTACGATAAAAATTAAGCGTAACAATCAAAATGCATAGAATAGGGCTATTTCTATGATGCAATATTTTATTTAGTAATCAATAGAGTAACTGGTTTTATTCTCAAATTATTTTATTGCATCAATATGGTTACAACGCAACTTAGATATATACTCTTTCTATGATAATGAGAATGGCCTACAGGTGCAAAAAACAGAAATAGTATAATTTAAAATTAACTGTCACACAAAGACAATTAAGAAATCAACACTATTAATGCTATCTCGACGGGTATAGCTCTAAACAACAGACATACAGTTTTCATTTTATTTGCCATGCAAATGATACCTTTATGTAGCATGGCGCTTTTTTTACACCGCCTTTACAACTGCTTTGGTGCTTAATGCAAAAATCTTCTTTGTAATTCTTGAATCCAATTCATCAGTGTTCAAATAATTCTCTACGTTTTTGTGACCAGGTAGTTGTAGAAATTTAATAGGCTGTTTTGTTTTCTCTGTTGTTCTAAGCAAAAGTATCACCCTGAAAGGTTCTTAAGACATTGGTTTTTGTGTGCGGGTGTTCACTGTAAATAACCTTAGCTGTTGGTCCGTAGCAGACGATGGGCTCCTCAATGTTTGATGGTAAGCCCAATTTACACGGCACTTTTCCACCCAGGTTCAGCCCAGGTTCACCCTAACCCGGTTTCAACCCTGTCTGACTTACACTGCTTCGCAGGATTTTATCGTGTAAATAGGAAACTGGGTTGAACCTGGGTTAGCCAATAAACACGCATGCGCACTTTGTAAGTTGCTCTCAGACATAATTATTATCTCTATGGTTGCTGTTTACTTTTGATAAAACAAAGACTATATCCAAATCGCACTGCTTATAAAGTCAAGGCTACTCTTTGCTTGTCTTTACAACCAGAATGTATATAGATCAGACTGAAGAGAATGAAGCAGCGAAAACAAGCTGCAAGGAAGCGGATCGAAAAATATATGAGATTGCGACGCAGAAAAACGAAATCCAGTTTGACAAACCTGGGAAGCGCGATTGTTGTTGCCATAATTTTTCTCAAATTACCACTTTTTTCGAAACTTACACGATCCTCACACACTAGGCCACACACAAGAAGATGAAGTTTTGGCGCCACGCTTATCACCACTGCGCATGCGAATTATGCCTGTTCAACCCGGGTTCAACCCCACTTCGATTTACACGACCCTCAACCTGGGTTCAACCCAGGTTCAACCCGACTCGTGAGCAGAATTTTCTTAACCCAGGTTCAACCCGGGTTCGCTCGATTTACACGACAAAAATCAAACCTGGGTTAGGGTGAACCTGGGTTGAACCTGGGTTAAAAAGTGTCGTGTAAATTGGGCTGTAGAGAACTTGAATCTTTCCCCATGCATAAATGGTTGACGACGGAAAGAAACTAGTCTCTGCTTGCCGCTGATTTCAAAAACATGCTTGAACCATCTGATGGCATTGGTACAAAAGAAACCAAACGGCATCTGCTGGGCATTGGATTTTGAGAAACTTGCCAAGAGTAGCACGTGGTTCTGAAATGCAGTTCACGTGTTCAGATGTAAGGATCGTTGATGGAAGCCTGCAAGAAAATCAATGGCAATCTAGAGTTAGTATAATGAAGATTGTAAATAATAAAACTTTTGATCGTTTGTCCATCCTCTAAACATCCAAAGCTTAATTCTATTACATCGTTTTGAGCTTGCTTTACGTTCTGATTGAAACCTTGAATTTAAATATGAATTTAATTGAATTGCTTTTTAGAAACGAGGCTGTAATAGCTGATTATGTTTGAGCAAGCATTATGCGTGAACCAAAATAAACACAGATGACGTCTTTTTTCCATTTCACATAAAAACCTGCTTTGCGTGTAACTTGCATCTAGTTGCTGCACTATGATTGCTTGCATGTACGTCTAGATTTGTGTCTTGACTTGATATCTTTCACTTTCGAAGTATGATACCAGCATTCCTTTACTTACGTTTGCGATTGTTATGTAATATAGCGATGAAGTTTCTTGCGGGCAATTTCTAAAAACTGCATATCTTTTCATTGTGCAATAATGCAACTTCGCGATGAATGTTCGTAATGCAGAATGCGAAGATTAAAGAAACATATTTCAAGTCCTTTAAATTAAGTCGATCTCATATGCAATGAAAACTAAAGGCTTGAATACATTTACTAGTAAAGCCAATGCCACGCACACTCTAATCTGCCATCGTAATAGATTACATGTGCAATAAAAAACTACCCTGTTATTCTGAGTTGCGTCAGAGCTAAACTTGAGTTTCAAACATCTATGAACATGTACACGCATTGGATTCAATTAAAGGGCTTATGCAGCCTAAAATGACATATCGACTTTTTTACGGAAATAAAAAGAAAAAGATCTGAATGCCACTATGAACCATTTTGAGTGTTTTGTGACGAGTAGAAGTATTCTTTTCTTTTAAGCTCAAATACACCCAGGTCTGTTGAAAATGTTTCTCTAATTATGACGTCAGTTTGATGACATGCGAATCAGTTTTATGTGGATCGGTATGGGAAAACTTGATCGCGGACAACAGTTTTTTAATACCTTGACTTTAGTCACACCGATTTAAATTCTCTCACCAGTGGCTAAAATCGCGATACTTTCAAGTAAACACAAATTTGATCACAAATTTTTGAGAAAATAAAATTTCCATGATTTTGTTTCCTCATATCAGTGTTTATTTTAAAGTGCTAATGCAACGAATTTTTACATAGTGTTTTTATTTCAAAAATCTATAGATTTCAATGCACTGATTAACGTGGCGCAAATAAAATTTGCAAATTATGTATACTTTTTTCGCTATTAACCTTCAAAGTAGGCAATTTTGACCTTTTTCGTGCGAAAACTGAACATCACTGTGATGTCATCAAACGTCGCGTCTGCAACGTCAAGCAGGCTTCCTTCTATTGAAAATTGAAATTCGACATGGCGAGCTGTGAGCGAGCACACACATGACGGGTATCTCGTCTCGGGAGCAAATAAATCATAAAACTATTTACATGTCGTAGAGATACATAACGGAGACAATTGTACGATTACTCAGTGTTGCGAAAAAGTATCGTTTCATAATGTTGCTGATAGTATTTCAAAACCAATCAAACAGAACAAGGTCTTTTTAAGGAGTTCAGGAGACAGACATCATTCGCACCCACCGACTAGGAGAGCAGGATTTTATTCATTATAGCGCTCATTTTTGCTTTGAAGTAAAGAGAGATATTGGGAAAGAATTAAAGATGAGATTAAAGCTAAAATCAAAGCTATTCCTGGAATAGATGCAGTAAACAAGCTCGTAAACCAACCCGTGTGACTCTCAGCTTTACTCGGGCCTAAGCACTCCTCGCCCGGAGTGGTTAGGCCCGAGCCAACCAAAACAAATGTCAGAAGATTTAGCTTTTTGGGGTGAAATCGAAGGAATTTTAATTTCCGAAGTTTCTAAAAATAATTCAATGTCTGCAATTTTGAGCTAAAATAAGTTATTACAAAAAATAAGACCTGGGATAAGCCAAACCAGGGCTACGTGTCGTTCCACAGCAACTCGAAGCAACAATGGCGACGCGGGATGACGTCACATTTTTTGGAGGTATCCATTTTCAAACTTAAATTGTGTCTCTAACGTTAAACAAAATGACACCAATTTTTTTCAAAACGACGGCTAAAAGATTCGCCCTTATGTTGGTTCAGCCGGAGCTCAAATATCCCCACCCTGAGTGGAGCTATTAAAAAAAAACCAAACGACGTTCGAAAAAACCCATTGACTTCCATTGCGAGAAATAATATGGGTCATCACTGTGACGTCACAGCGTTGCAATATTTTTCGCAAAAGGTGGCCTGATTCAAGGTGAAATTAAAGTAACTTATACTTGTCAAATGCACGTCAAAATTGCATCAAACTGATCAGTACATCTTTGGCTTTCATTTAAAATAAAAAAATCGATATGTCAAATTTCGTTGCATTAGCACTTTAAAGACTTTTCATCAGTGTAAGAGTACTCGAAAGAGGTTGAGAACGGCCATGAACGCAGAAAGCATTGAAAACTTTGGAGGCGTGGCCGTTTGAAACACACATTTCATGGTCTAATGCCGTTAGTGTCCTGTTTCTCATAAAAAGACGCCTCTTTGCGCATGCGCCTTTTAAGTCAAAACAGTAGCCCCACGTGCGACAAGATAAACTTGATTTGGCCGGTGTAATATGCGAAAATGTCCCCCATGTGAAAGTGTCCTCTTTCGTGTTACTCAAACGGTACGCGTTTCAGTAACATACCAGAGTCATCATGTGTACATGAAACGCCTACGCGGTTTAATGACATACATTACACACACGTGACACGCATTCCACTGTGGGTGTATGCAAAAAATATCAAGTATGGAAACACAAAAGTAAGGCAAAGCAAACCAGACAAGATTTATGTGAACTATATAAAACAAAACAATTCAGGATTTTGCTATGCCTTGTGATTTGCAGTCCCATTTTAATGTATTACCATCATTGTTGTTATTTTTATGAGGTTTAATGATGGGACTCCAGCTAAATTCAGTTTCCTTAAAACTAGTACAATTCAAACTAAAAATTAAGCGGCAATTCAAAGAATTAATGAATAAGAACAAAAAGCGTAGCAGAAATATATTGAAGGCAAAGTCATTCTTTGGCTCGCCTTCTTAATTTTGTTCATAATTTTGTGCAAAGGAGGTGAACGTTTTAAGTTCTCCATTTTCCGTTGCATTCTTTTCTTAGAATATGTGTAAAAGAGGTTTTTTAATTCGTAACCCTGCAAGAAACTTCACCATCAGCACATAGTCTCTAAATGTACATTTCTTAGTGATACTGTGTGCGTATTGCAATAGTTTTTATGTCATATTAAACAAAAAATTTTCTTAATGAATGAGAACAAGTGTCTATCGTTTGTTATTATTGTATATTACGAGAAACTTGCTTTAGGATGTCAATTTCCTTCTCGAAGGAAGTCGAATGGGTTTGACATCTGCATGTCATTCAAATTTTCAATTGAAAGGTTATCATTTTTTGTCTATATGTTCACACCTAAATGCGGCCTTTCTTTTTTATCATGCTAATGATAAAAAAGGATAAACTATGCTAAACTATCCTAGGACTCTTTTGAATGGCTATAAATTCCATGCGAAACTGTCCACCCTATAAAACAATAGGAGGACACTTTTGCATCCCTAATTTTTTCTATGCTAAAGTGTCCTAGGACTCTTTTACATGGCTATAAATTCCATGCGAAACTGTCCACCCCCTTAAAACAATAGGAGGACACTTTTACATGGCTAATTTTTCTAATGCTAAACTGTCCTAGGACTCTCTTGCATGGCTATAAACCCCATGCAAAACTGTCCACCCTATAAAACAATAGGAGGACACTTTTGCATGGCTAATTTTTCCTATGCTAAATTGGCCTAGGACTCTTTTGCATGGGCGGACTGAGACGCATATTACACCGGTCGATAAGAAACCTTTGTTTGTTATCGCTTCTCGGCCTTTTGGCTAAGATCAAGTGTAGTATCTGTTCTTATCAGCTTAATATCTGATATGCACCCAAGGGTGCTCAAATATTAAACTGATTTTTGGAATTGGTCTGTGGGCTTGAAACTTGCTTCACCCAAGACACTGGTTGTCCTGGTATTGCAGTACCGCTATGGATGGCCTCATTTTCAGTTGAAAGTTAAGTTTTTCGTCTGCTTTGTGAGACTTGTACGTGTTATGCTTCCATTTAAAGGTTCGATATAATTTAAAACGGATCGCTCTATCTGGCTTGGGATAGCATAGCATTTTCGATTAACTGGGGTCGTTTGATATGTTGTTTAAATCATGTTAGTTAGTTCCGACCAGAGATTGATGTCACGGCAACGCTTCCGTAGATTCACGTTTTTACGTGCGAAATTCCATTCTAATCATGGAATCAAAATCATTCCCACAGACTCACCAGCTTCAATGCCAGTTTCTTCCTTAATTTCTCTCATCACAGTAGCACCTAAAGCAAAGATAACTTCATGACTACAATCATACCACAAAAGCTTTTTTTAGCCCTGGGAGGAAGGCTCAATAGAGAGGGCGAATTAAAAATCTCAACTCAAAAAGAAGCTTATTAGAGAAGAGAACCGAATAAAAAGGGGGGCTTTTATGCCAAGATATTTACATATATTAGAAATAAATAAGTGATATGCAAAGTCTTGCAAGAAATTTTTATCAGATATTTATATTTCACATGATATAAGTGAAAGGTTTTGCATGCAATCTTCCAGGAAACAAGAATAAAGAAAGATTCATGCTTACCGGATATCTTCATTTGGTTCAGCAAAACCACAAGGAAACTTCCATTTCTTTATCTGACAAGACATATTTTCAATTAAATTTGTCTCCAATATATGTATGCTTAAAGCCGTAGCAGTTAAATAAATAAAATGTCATTACAGATATAAAACCAAATTATGTGAATGAAAACTAGGCCATGTTTAATAATATTAAATTAAAATACCTACTTTTCCTTTGTCAACAACAAGTGCTTCCTGTGTTTCTTCATTAAGTACCATGCCTTGAGCAAAAATGAGTCAAAATTAAACCGTTAGTTCAAATAATTCATATACCTGAACGCTTCATTGAAAAAACTTGTCTAGAAGTATACTACCTTGCAAAAAGCAAAGCTAAGATAGATATAAATTGCAACATTGATATAAGATTACGCTAGCAAACATATTTCAAATACCTATCTGGTACACCAATAGTGTGAAAAACTTATTAGGGAATTTTATGTTCTTTATCATCTGATAGCGATAGCCATTGGTCATCATTATGTAATCGATTATTGCGTGATGGCAGCTGAAGCCTGAAGAACTCAGGTATGTTATCGCCCAATGGCATTTTAATGGTAATTTCACAAATATTCCTCTCATCCCATCTGTCTTCCAGATATTGAGGTATTCTAGGAAGATGAAAGAAAAATAATATGATAAAACAGTTGAATAGTAAATGTTGTTGATTTCAGATTGATGAATGTGGATGAGCAAATGAATGGATGACTTAACAAATCAACAAATAAATACAGGAATAAATGAACAATGTATGAATAGAATAGGAAATGAATTAGAGGAAAGGAAAAAATGCAAAATGTCAAAAAAGACAACATATTTCACATGATAAACTTGCAGCAAATTCGTTTTCATCTTCATTTTCTGCAAGGACGATATTCGGCTAGAACATCGCTGCAGCGGCCGTCTTGTTGCCATAGCCATTTAATATATATGATGATTTCTAAAAATGATATGACTTCGCTGACGAACTTGCGTGACTCCTCTCTTGGTTCACGCCCACTCTTCAAGGCCAATTGGGCCTAAGCACCAAATCGTTGATTGATAGAGCTACCTATCAGCGAATGTTTAAGCTACAGCTAGAAAATTTAAAAAATAAAAGTCTTCAGCATGTAATACCTAAAACATTCAGGCAGGTCTCCAGGTAAAATACTCCAGAATAGCAGGTGAAAGCAATTTTAAAAGCCAAAGGCTACTAAAAGTTTTTGACACTTTTTTGAGTGCGAGCGACAGTGCTTCCACAAGTGAAAACAAGGTTTTCCTTAAACGAGGCTGATTTTTCTAAAAATTTCCTCAGATTTCCTTAAAAGTCCCTGGAGACACAATAGCGCTCCTTTTGATGGATTTTCCCGCATTGATTTCGTGAAGAAAGAGAGCTGGTCATTAAATTCCCAACAGTATAAATAACACGAAGGTGTGTAGCAAGTAACAAGGGAGGTAAATAAGGGGTTACATAAATGACTCATGGTGTGAAATAAGTTCAAAGGCACCCTTCCAACAACCAAAACAACGTGAAATCAAGAAATATTATAACAAAATGATAAGATTCAATATTTCCTCAAATTTCCCAAAAATATATATTTCCTTAAAAATTTCCTTAAACGGGCCAAATTTCCTCAGTTTGAGGAAATTCCTTAAAAGTGGAAGCACTGGCGAGCGAGCGGCGCAGTGCAACCTCGCTTTGAAATTTTAATCCACTTGAATTTTAAGTGTGACAATTTTAATATTTATTGCAAGGGTTTACAAGTTTCTACTTTTAATATCAGCATGCGTTTTTAATCATATATGCAAAGTAGCTATGTTCAGTCATAACCATGTGTTTCATTTATGATTTATCTTGTGTTCAAAGTTTTATGTCAGGGGCTAGAGCCGTGGGCCAATTTTGAGTCCCACAAACCAGTACCAGATTCTCCCAGAACATTATATTTGCGCATCGATATTCTGATGTTGACTGCCTGCTTCTGATGCAGCACGAGTACCAAATGAAAAGTCCTTTAAGTTTTTAATATCCCTGTCCTTCGGGCACAACTCGTAGAGTGCATAAAAAGACAACATTGCATAGCATGAGTAATAGAATTGGTCTCAATTCTAGAGTAACTATTTCATATATATGGGTCAGTGAACACGCTAACACATACGCAAGATCCATATGTGATGAATAAGAGAAGATTAAGGTTTTAAAGGTCTATGAAAAATATTGAATGTTTTATCATAAGGTGGAATCCAACTAGTCTTTCGCTCTGGTAGAATAGCCATTTTTCAAACCTGATAAAGCCAGCGCAGCGACACGCCTTGTAAACGGTGTTGAGTCTTTGGATTGGAGCAGATAATCAAGTGGTAATCATGCGCATTTGGCAATCTCAGTTTCGCATATCTTGATGTCAAATGTCAAAGGTTGAAGGCGACATATGAAGTAAAGATCGGACATGTTAAAAGCCACACCATGTTGCTGTCGAAATGTCAACAATGCTTTGAATTCTACGAAAGCAAACAGTTATTTAAAAGTATTCATCAACTATATAATGCTTAATGATAAAGAATATAAAAAAAGTAAACTTTGGTTCTTAGGTTTTCTCCAAAAATAACGTAAGCAAAATTGCATAAAAAAAAATTCAGTCAAAATCTCGCAAGGCATGATTGGTGTTGTGAATTTAAGCAGCGGTTGTCGCAGTGTGGCCATAAACCATACCAGCATTTCATTGTTTATGACGTCAAATAAATAATAATGTTGCTATAGATATATAAGATAAACAACCATCACAAATTCAGTTGCAATTTCGCAATTTCCAAAGTGCACACAGGAGAGACCCTATTCAATTTCAATCGCTAAACAATAAATTTTTCCATTTATTTGGGATAAATTGAACATCAAAAGTCAAAATTTGAAGATGGAATACAGCATTCGAAAATCGATCGCTAAATTCAAAGCTTCGCTTGAAAACCCATCACAATATTATGCCGAGGAGAAGGTAGGACTAATCAATTGATTAACAAACATTGGCACAAATTTTAAAGAACATTTCTCTGCACATGAACATTTGTACGAAATGAATGACCAAAAACTGGAGCATATTGTTCTCCGTTAACTTGTTGGAAAATACCGACCCACCTTCAACCTTTGCTGCGAAGAATTTCACGTTTTTCGGTAACTTTAAAGTCTTATAAGAAAAAAAAGAGATTGCTTTTTGCTAAAACACGGAAAAGTTTCTTAAAACTTGCACATTTATATTGTTAAGAAACGTACTGACCAAACACAAAGCAGAACTTTAATATGTAAAAGTATTTATTGGTAGAAATAATTTCATAAAAATATGGAAAACGATATGCGCCATTATTAATTAGCTATTGTTGCTAAGACCAATCACTAGGTCTGGCGCCTATCCCAAAGTGCTTAGCAAGCTAGCGTAACACCCAGATTAACAAAATCAATTTGACTTATTTGCAATCATTTGTAATCATTAAGCCTAAATTATAGTACTTTTTATTTAACTTCACGAATTGATCATTATCATGTTATTATGAGTCATTATTATCACTAATATTCTTTTTAACTTTTAATTATTAGCTTTACTATCTGCAACGAACTAATGGCAATAAGACTTGGAGAATGTTTAACAGCTTATTGCTTAATATAGGTAACATATAACTCTATATAACACGTCACTCAGCTTAACAAGTAAACGTGCTTATTGCAGAAGCTAGTTCTACACTTGCATCAGTTGAACAGAAATAAATATATACATAAACATTGTTTCTCTAGATTGCCTCTATAGTAGGTTGGCTGATCTGACAGAAGTCAGAGATGATCAGCAGGGCAACATGAAGAAAATGCAAATGCCTACTTATCGAAAGTTTGCATTCAATAAGGTACATTATATTTCATATTTTCATGGCTCCAGTTGACTTTTATAGTTCCTTTTAATTCTCTTTGCATTCAGTTTAAGTGCTTGATATAACTCTTACTCTAAAACAGATCAAAAATCATGTCAATGAGATCTTAGAGCACCATGCAGACCTTTATTCAATGGTAAGATGATGAACTCAAGTTAATTCCAATGCACAATAAAAATAATCTATAATTACAAATCTGTCATCTGGTTTAGACATTTAACAACCTGTAGATCTTATGTACAGCTATTTCCCATTTATAGATTGCAAGCTACCATATGAGTGTCCGGAACAAGATTCTGGACATGGCAGCATATGTCAAAAGGATCATGAAAACTTGGGACAGGTTCTTTATGGAATAACATTGATGGTAGGCATTTCTTCACTATTTTTAATGCATGTTAACAAGAAGGCGAATGATGTGAAAGTATCTAGGGCTATGTTCAGTATCAAAGCAATACAAATTATCTATTTTAGTCACAAGATGATGTCCAAAGACTGGCAGAAGACATCAAAATATTCCATAGAAACTCGTATTTTAATACGAGAACATGCTCTAAAAAACTACTGGAGATAAGAGATGATCTCACCGAGGTAATTGCTTCCTGCAAAACAAGAACATACAAGGAAGCACAAGCATGCTACGACAGAACATCTCACCTATTCAGAATGGAAAGCCTAAAATTTGAGGAAGAATACTTAAATGATTCAGAAGACAGCCTTGCATGTCTGCAGAAAAACAACAACAAGCGAAAAGAAAAGAAATCAAAGAAACCAGAAAAGAAGAGGTGTTCGCCAACAAAGCTATCTTCCATGGCAGAAAACAAAGAAGATACATGTTCTTCGTTTGGCAATGCTAGTGTGCATTCAGCACAGGTGAAAAAAATAACTCTTGCTGAATACTTGTCGAGAAAAAGAAGCGATTCTCAATGCCAGTCATCAAAACAAATGACAAGTATTGAGAATGCAAAAGTCGAAGAAGCTAAGCAATTAGTTGAACCTGAAGCTGAGATGCCAGAAGATTATCAAAGGTTGACAATGAATCACAAGGCACCACAGTCAATGAAAAGATCAATTTCTTTGGTGTACAAAGAATATAGGCAAGGCAGCTTGAAGAAAAGAGTTGCTTATCAACAGCATCGAGCAGAAGCAAAAAGAATTAAGTTATCGCCCGATCAAGAAGAAGAAATGCAAAGGAAAAGAGTGGCAGAAGAGTTCAATACCAACACAAAAAAGATCATGGAAATCTATTTGTCAAAAAAGAAAAATGAAGCAAAAAGCAAAATCCCAGTTTCAGAATACAGAAGGGATAAGGATCTTGAAATTCAATTTGGAAAACAACGGAAAGCTGAGAATGACAACGCAACATTTACGTTTAGAAAGCCAGCTCCTCCAAAGCCAACTAAATTAGCGAGCCATAAATTGCAAGGAAATGCTGCTGCAAAGACAAAGGAGACTACATCATTAATTCCAATTCCAAAAAGACAGGGCTTGATGCAGGATAAAGCTAACGCTGCAAAAAAGGTTGCAGTAGACACAGGATACTTTGGAACAACTAAAAGAATGTCACAAGATGTGACATTTGGCACTGGCTTTATCCGTTGTTATGTCAGTAAATTAAAGATGGCTGATCAAGCAAATAATAAGCGATTTAAAACTGCTGCTACATCGACCAAAAGAATTCTTCCAGCCATTATCTCACAATCAGCCAGGCCAAAATTCAGCAGTAATACTTGTAGAACAGCAAGGCCTGTGGCTACGAAAGAGCACAATGAAAGAGGGCCAAGCATACACAAGGAAAGAATGCCAAACAGTGTCATTCCAGCGAACAGCCAAGCTATGAAAACCGTATCTAAAGTTTCCCTACAGGATTCTAAAAAAAGAAAAAGAAGTGGAAAGGAGGAACAAGCTCAAATAAGTTCCACCACAACAAAACAAATTGCAATTGGCATTCCGCCATTGGTCAAAAGAGTCAAGTTATGCGAAGCTCATCAAAGCAACAGTGACGTGAAGAGATACGACTCCAACTGCAATGAATGCAAATCGATCAGAAAGAAGAAGCTCGAGAACCTGGTCATTGAAAAGAAAGCCAAAGATGAAGCAAACAAAAAGATGCATTTTTCTAAATTAAATCTATGATGGAACTCAGGA
Organism: Sanderia malayensis; assembly: GCA_013076295.1. Lineage (NCBI taxonomy): Eukaryota > Metazoa > Cnidaria > Scyphozoa > Semaeostomeae > Pelagiidae > Sanderia > Sanderia malayensis. The sequence continues at coordinate 41,159 of RQOL01000757.1, read as the reverse complement.
GACAATGAAATGCAGCTCACAAATTGCTTCTTAAATTTAACTTTAAATTTATTTAATTACAGATATAGATAATCCTAGGTTTTAAAGTAATGTATTTATTATGAATGGCAAATATTTTATAAGGCAACTCAATTTATGAGGTTATTTATCAGAATAGTAAATCACAATATTGACTTATAATTGTAATAGTTGATTTGCTATGAAAATAAGGCAGACATTGAACTGAACTGTGTGTTTATTTCTTATTGCAACTCTTTCATCACCAAATTACATAAAAGGAGAATAGCACTGCTTTAAAAGCAAGCAGCATTTGCTCCTAATGACACAGCGAAAATAGAAAGGATTGGAGAACAGAGAGATGTTACACCTGGAACATAAGGAAGAAGTTATAATAAATGGAATCAAAGTCAACCACTCAGACTCACCAGCTTCAATGCCAGTTTCTTCCTTAATTTCTCTTATCACAGTATCACCTAAAGCAAAGATAACTTCATGACTACAATCATACCAAAAAAGCTCTTTTCAGCCCTGGGAGGGAGGCTCAATAGAGAGGGCGGGCTTAATTAACAATCTCAACTCAAAAAGAAGCTTATCAGAGCAGAGAACCTAATAGAAAGGGGGGTTTTTATGCCAAGATACATACATATATTAGAAATAAATAAATGATATGCAAAGTCTTGCAAGAAATTTTTATCAGATATTTATGTTTCACATGATATAAGTGAGAGATTTTGCATGCAATCCAGGAAACAAGAATAAAGAAAGATTCATGCTTACCCGATATCTTCATTTGGTTCAGCAAAGCCACAAGGAAACTTTTCTTTCTCTGACATGACATATTTTCAATTAAATTTGTCTGCCATTTATGTAGGTTTAAAGGGAATGTGCAAGCATAATAGGTTGTGTTTAAAAATAGATCGATGAGAACCGGAAGAGAATGCAAAATGGCAACAACAACAGGCCTCATCTTCCCTTTGCGCTTCTCTGATTGGTTAATAAACCAAATCTATTTTTAGCATGTGCACAGGCACACTTTTAACCTTGCACATTCCCTTTAATCTATGGCAGTTCAATAAATAAATGTCATTACAGATATGAAACCAAATTATGTCAAAGAAAGCTGGGCAATGTTTAATAATATTAAATTAAAATGCCTGCTTTTCCTTTGTCTTGAACAGCAAGCACTTCCTGTGTCTCTTCATTTAGTACCATGCCTTAAGCAAAAATGATCCAAAATTAAGCCATTGGTTCAAAATGTTTCACATATCTCAAGACTATCTCAAGACCTTGTCTGGAAGTCTACTACCTAGTACAACTAGTACAAATGCTAGAACTAGTACAAATGCAATTGCAACAATTATACAAGATTACGCTATCAAACATATTTCAAATACCTACCTGGCACACCACAATACGTGAGTACACACTCAGAGTGGCAGTGTGAAGAAAGGCCAGTAAGAGGACGTGCATCTGATTATAAATCAACGAGGAATCGAATAACGTACTCGTTGGCATTAGATTGCTGGTAGAAAAATGGAAAAGCTGTACAATTTAATTTGACATCAGATGCTTCATATATTTTCATTTATTTTTCCAACTTATACTGTAGATATCTGCAAATAGCCAATTTGTGCATGGTAGTGAACAAGCAATGAGTATGATAAAAAACGGTATCCCAGTTGCAAATCTTGATTTGTCTTCTCTGCTTCTCAACTGCTGCCTGCCTGCTGCCAAAGGAAGAAAGGGAAAAAGAAGGAGCCTGGAACTAGTGGCCGAGAAGACTTTCGCGGCAAATACAGTTTCTTCGTCATTCGTCATCGCGTGCATTTAATGCAGGGTAATATTTCTGAAGTAAAGAGAGTTTGGAGAAACTGGATGAATTAAATCTGCTGTTTACCTTACTAGAAGTATGCATTTGTTGGCAGTGAAGGACAACAAACGCAGGTATGAGGCAAATTCAGGTAGTTCATTGTCTGATCAAGTTGTCGAACTTTTACACTTGTTTATCTCGCTTTTGTCGAGCTTGCTTCATCGATTTTAGGCTTTAGGCCGAGTTTTCAAGATAGATGTTTTCAAAACATGACAATTCTTTATTTGGGGCTGATGCCTTGGAGAACTCAAATGAATCACTGAAGTCGTCGTGAATTTTGAGAGCATTTTTGTCAGCAGCAATGATGGGATGCATTACATGAAAACTCTGCTTCACTTATTCGCTGATCTGGTGTGTCAAAAGGACATGCAATGCCACGTGTTTGACCAGGGAGTGAAAATATGTGCTGCAAATTAAACATTGCGTGAATTATATGCGTGACTGTGTCGTGTTAAGGTGCCTCAAACGGTCCGGCACGATGAGATGTGGCATACATTTTGCATGGTAGGGCAGTTTAATGACTGTATTGCTCATGTGACTTTTCATTCCGTTTTAATATGGATTTGATGACATAAAATCATTCACTTTAACGTGTCTTTGTTTTCTTGCAGTAGCATGAAGAATGGAGGAAACGCTGTTTCCAAAAATGTATTCTTCGATCATCTCACACCAACAACAACAACACGGTATGGCGATTTTATGAGTTTTTTGCTCATGTATTTCTTCATTCCCTTTTAATGCGCATTTTATTATTTAAAATCGTTCATTTCAACGTATCTTTGTTTTCTTGTAGTAGCTTGAAGGAAATAGGAAACGTTGTTTCCAAAAATGAATTCGTTGATCATCCCACAGCAGCAACAACAACACGGTATGGCAGTTTAATGACTGTATTGCTTATGTATTTTTTCATTCCGTTTAAATGCGCATTTGATAATCTAAAATCAATCATTTCAACATGTTTTTGTTTTCTTGTAGTAGTTTGAAGAAAGGAGGAAACGTCGTTTCCAAAATGAATATGTTGTTCATCCTACAGCAACAACAACAACACGGTATGGCAGTTTGATGACTGTATTGGTCATGTATTTTTTCGTTCCGTTTTAATGTGCATTTGATTAATTAAAATCACTCATTTCAACATGTTTTTGTTTTCTTGCAGTAGCATGAAGAAAGGAGGAAACGTCGTTCCCAAAAATGAATTCGATAATCATCCCACAGCAACAACAACACGGTATGACAGTTTAATGACTGTATTGGTCATGTATTTTTTCGTTCCGTTTTAATGTGCATTTGATTAATTAAAATCACTCATTTCAAAATGTTTTTGTTTTCTTGCAGTAGCATGAAGAAAGGAGGAAACGTCGTTCCCAAAAATGAATTCGATAATCATCCCACAGCAACAACAACACGGTATGACAGTTTAATGACTGTATTGGTCATGTAATTTTTCGTTCCGTTTTAATGCGCATTTGATTTTTAAAATCATTCATTTCAACGTGTCGTTGTTTTCTTGCAGTAGCATGAAGAAGGGAGGAAACGTCGTTTCAAAAAATGAATTCGATAATCATCCCACAGCAACAACAACACGGTATGACAGTTTAATGACTGTATTGGTCATGTATTTTTTCATTCCGTTTAAATGTGCATTCGATTAATTAAAATCATTCATTTCAACGTGTCGTTGTTTTCTTGCAGTAGCATGAAGAAGGGTGGAATCGCCGTTTCTAAAAATGAATTAGTTGATCATCCCACAGCAACAACAACAACACGGTATGGCAGTTTAATGACTGTATTGGTCATGTAATTTTTCGTTCCGTTTTAATGCGCATTTGATTTTTAAAATTATTCATTTCAACGTGTCGTTGTTTTCTTGCAGTAGCATGAAGAAGGGAGGAAATGCCGTTTCCAAAAATGAACTCGTTGATCATCCCACAGCAACAATAACAACACGGTATGGCAGTTTAATGACTGTATTGGTCATGTAATTTTTCGTTCCGTTTTAATGTGCATTTGATTAATTAAAATCATTCATTTCAACGTGTCGTTGTTTTTATGCAGTAGCTTGAAGAAAGTAGGAAACGCCGTTTCCAAAATTTCCTTCGTTGATCATCCCACAGCAACAACAACACGGTATGACAGTTTAATGACTGTATTGGTCATGTAATTTTTCGTTCCGTTTTAATGCGCATTTGATTTTTAAAATCATTCATTTCAACGTGTCGTTGTTTTCTTGCAGTAGCTTGAAGAAAGGAGGAAACGCCGTTTCTAAAAATGAATTCGTTGATCATCCCACAGCAACAACAACAACACGGTATGACAGTTTAATGACTGTATTGGTCATGTAATTTTTCGTTCCGTTTTAATACGCATAGTGCACTGGCGTAGCCTTTGAATTGTGCATTTTATTATACAAGCATGAAAGTTGGCACAAGTACACAGTTTGATACGCCGAACAAAATGAGAAACAGACCCCACTCAGAAAATGCCCCCAAAAGCTATTTTTAGACAGGGGTATTAGATCCCAGTCCTCTTTTTGGGTTCTGTTATAACTCCGAAACTACTTGCATTACAATTGTGAAATTTTGTAGAGTAAGACATATGTTATAAAGACAATGAAACACAAACCCCACTCACAAAATGCCCCCAAAAGCTATTTTTAGACTGGGGTATTAGGTCCCAGTCCTCTTTTGGGTTTTCTGTTATAACTCCGAAACTACTTGCATTACAATTGTGAAATTTTGTAGAGTAAGACATATTCATGTTATAAAGACAATGAATCGCAAACCCCACTCAGAAAATGCCCCCAAAAGCTATTTTTAGACAGGGGTATTAGATCCGAGTCCTCTTTTGGGTTTTCTGTTTAAACTCCGAAACTACTTGCATTACAATTGTGAAATTGTGTAGAGTAAGACATGTTCATGTTATAAAGACAATGAAACACAAACCCCACTCAGAAAATTCCCCAAAAGCTATTTTTAGACTGGAGTACTAGATTCCGGTCCTCTTTTTGGGTTCTCTGCTCAAACTCCGAAATTACTTGCATTACACTTCTGAAATTTTGTAGAAATTTTGTAAAACAACATATTTGGTTACTCCATACAAGAAAAACACAACCGATCCAGGAAATACCAAAAAGATATTTTTACGCTAAGGCACTACAGTAGTTCCCAGTCCTCTTTTAGGTTCTCATCTAAAACTTGCTAACTACTTGTAATGAGTGTCTGAAAAAAACGTTACAATGTTATTATTTTATCCACCACACGTCTCAAATATCGCTTGCATTATTCAAACGCTTTGTTATTCTCCGAGGACTGGCCATCATATTTGCACAGTTCACTGCAGGGAATATCAAATCTACGACATGTGCATCGTCCACCACAATTCTTTTTACAGAACAGTGTTTCAATTCTTTTAGCCCCCAAGAGGAATGCACCGCACTATAATAGTCAAAAACATACAGCGTATCAACAATATTTTAGCTGACAGATTTCTCGACTGCAGATTTACGAACTTCGTAAATTCGCACCGAATGCAGATCGCGAGCAAATCATCCTAACGAGGAAATGTGCGAGGTTTAACTCACGACTGCTCCCATCTCCAATGAATTTCTTTAGCCCCAGCTTCTCACCGCACACACAGCTTCGCAGCCGCGTACGAAGAACTGTGCGGGCAGCACTTGCGCTTATCCATCATCCGAATCTTCTCGTTGTTCATTTGCTACATCTATTGCCCGAACTGTGTGTTACTCAACCATACGAGCTTATTTTGCTGCGGTCCGGTTCCGGAATATCTGCCTCGGACATCAAATCACCATTCCCAACTTGGCACAATTCCAACTCACCTCGTGGGGCTTTCGTCGTACAAAGGTCTGGACTTCACGTACAAAAAAACAACAAACAAACAAACAAATCCCATCACAATTGGCATTTGACGAGGCAAAATATCACACTATGTCAAACATCGGGGCTCGGGGGCGATAAACTCACGATCTTGGCGCCCTTTAGTACAGCGTTTTGCGGCCTTCTACGCTCTTCGATATTTCGTGCCCCACAACCGCGATCATTTGTCCACATTCTCGACTTTTCGTTGAAATCTACGCTGAACATTCGCGAACAGCCTATTCGGACTTCGTAAATAAAAAAAAATCATTGCTGCTGCAATTTGGGGAAATACTTTGGCTGTAATTTTGCCGGTTTGACCACCTATTTAGTGGCTTAGTTAATTTATTTCGTTAATTGCACAAACCACTCTTCACAGGTGTTCGTGACAACACTTCGAGCAGTTCCCCATCTTGGCTTGTTGCAAGTAGTTTCGGAGTTAGAGCAGAGAACCCAAAAGAGGACTGGGATCTACCACCCCTGTCTAAAAATAGCTTTTGGGGGCATTTTCTGAGTGGGGTTTGTGTTTCATTGTCTTTATAACATGAATATGTCTTACTCTACAAAATTTCACAATTGTAATGCAAGTAGTTTCCGAGTTATAACAGAACCCAAAAAAGGACTGGGATCTAATACCCCTGTCTAAAAATAGCTTTTGGGGGCATTTTCTGAGTGGGGTTTGTGTTTCATTGTCTTTATAACATGAATATGTCTTACTGTACAAAATTTCACAATTGTAATGCAAGTAGTTTCGGAGTTATAACAGAAAACCAAAAAGAGGACTGGGATCTAATACCCCAGTCTAAAAATAGCTTTTGGGGGCATTTTGTGAGTGGGGTTTGTGTTTCATTGTCTTTATAACATGAATATGTCTTACTGTACAAAATTTTACAATTGTAATGCAAGTAGTTTCGGAGTTATAACAGAAAACCAAAAAGAGGACTGGGATCTAATACCCCAGTCTAAAAATAGCTTTTGGGGGCATTTTGTGAGTGGGGTTTGTGTTTCATTGTCTTTATAACATGAATATGTCTTACTGTACAAAATTTTACAATTGTAATGCAAGTAGTTTCGGAGTTATAACAGAAAACCAAAAAGAGGACTGGGATCTAATACCCCAGTCTAAAAATAGCTTTTGGGGCATTTTCTGAGTGGGGTTTGTGTTTCATTGTCTTTATAACATGAATATGTCTTACTGTACAAAATTTCACAATTGTAACGCAAGTAGTTTCGGAGTTATAACAGAAAACCAAAAAGAGGACTGGGATCTAATACCCCTGTCTAAAAATAGCTTTTGGGGGCAATTTCTGAGTGGGGTTTGTGTTTCATTGTCTTTATAACATGAATATGTCTTACTGTACAAAATTTCACAATTGTAACGCAAGTAGTTTCGGAGTTATAACAGAAAACCAAAAAGAGGACTGGGATCTAATACCCCAGTCTAAAAATAGCTTTTGGGGGCATTTTCTGAGTGGGGTTTGTGTTTCATTGTCTTTATAACATGAATATGTCTTACTGTACAAAATTTCACAATTGTAACGCAAGTAGTTTCGGAGTTATAACAGAAAACCAAAAAGAGGACTGGGATCTAATACCCCTGTCTAAAAATAGCTTTTGGGGGCAATTTCTGAGTGGGGTTTGTGTTTCATTGTCTTTATAACATGAATATGTCTTACTGTACAAAATTTCACAATTGTAACGCAAGTAGTTTCGGAGTTATAACAGAAAACCAAAAAGAGGACTGGGATCTAATACCCCCGTCTAAAAATAGCTTTTGGGGGCATTTTCTGAGTGGGGTTTGTGTTTCATTGTCTTTATAACATGAATATGTTTTACTGTACAAAATTTCAAAATTGTAACGCAAGTAGTTTCGGAGTTATAACAGAAAACCAAAAAGAGGACTGGGATCTAATACCCCTGTCTAAAAACAGCTTTTGGGGGCATTTTCTGAGTGGGGTTTGTGTTTCATTGTCTTTATAACATGAATATGTCTTACTGTACAAAATTTTACAATTGTAATGCAAGTAGTTTCGGAGTTATAACAGAAAACCCAAAAGAGGACTGGGATCTAATACCCCAGTCTAAAAATAGCTTTTAGGGGCATTTTCTGAGTGGGGTTTGTGTTTCATTGTCTTTATAACATGAATATGTCTTACTGTACAAAATTTCACAATTGTAATGCAAGTAGTTTCGGAGTTATAACAGAAAACCCAAAAAAGGACTGGGATCTAATACCCCAGTCTAAAAATAGCTTTTGGGGGCATTTTCTGAGTGGGGTTTGTGTTTCATTGTCTTTATAACATGAATATGTCTTACTGTACAAAATTTCACAATTGTAATGCAAGTAGTTTCGGAGTTATAACAGAAAACCAAAAAGAGGACTGGGATCTAATACCCCAGTCTAAAAATAGCTTTTGGGGGCATTTTCTGAGTGGGGTTTGTGTTTCATTGTCTTTATAACATGAATATGTTTTACTGTACAAAATTTCAAAATTGTAACGCAAGTAGTTTCGGAGTTATAACAGAAAACCAAAAAGAGGACTGGGATCTAATACCCCTGTCTAAAAATAGCTTTTGGGGGCATTTTCTGAGTGGGGTTTGTGTTTCATTGTCTTTATAACATGAATATGTCTTACTGTACAAAATTTTACAATTGTAATGCAAGTAGTTTCGGAGTTATAACAGAAAACCCAAAAGAGGACTGGGATCTAATACCCCAGTCTAAAAATAGCTTTTAGGGGCATTTTCTGAGTGGGGTTTGTGTTTCATTGTCTTTATAACATGAATATGTCTTACTGTACAAAATTTCACAATTGTAATGCAAGTAGTTTCGGAGTTATAACAGAAAACCCAAAAAAGGACTGGGATCTAATACCCCAGTCTAAAAATAGCTTTTGGGGGCATTTTGTGAGTGGGGTTTGCGTTTCATTGTCTTTATAACATGAATATGTCTTACTGTACAAAATTTTACAAGTGTAATGCAAGTAGTTTCGGAGTTATAACAGAAAACCAAAAAGAGGACTGGGATCTAATACCCCAGTCTAAAAATAGCTTTTGGGGGCATTTTGTGAGTGGGGTTTGTGTTTCATTGTCTTTATAACATGAATATGTCTTACTGTGCAAAATTTTACAATTGTAATGCAAGTAGTTTCGGAGTTATAACAGAAAACCAAAAAGAGGACTGGGATCTAATACCCCAGTCTAAAAATAGCTTTTGGGGGCATTGTGTGAGTGGGGTTTGTGTTTCATTGTCTTTATAACATGAATATGTCTTACTGTACAAAATTTTACAATTGTAATGCAAGTAGTTTCGGAGTTATAACAGAAAACCAAAAAGAGGACTGGGATCTAATACCCCAGTCTAAAAATAGCTTTTGGGGGCATTTTCTGAGTGGGGTTTGTGTTTCATTGTCTTTATAACATGAATATGTCTTACTGTACAAAATTTTACAATTGTAATGCAAGTAGTTTCGGAGTTATAACAGAAAACCAAAAAGAGGACTGCGATCTAATACCCCAGTCTAAAAATAGCTTTTGGGGGCATTTTCTGAGTGGGGTTTGTGTTTCATTGTCTTTATAACATGAATATGTCTTGCTGTACAAAATTTCACAATTGTAACGCAAGTAGTTTCGGAGTTATAACAGAAAACCAAAAAGAGGACTGGGATCTAATACCCCTGTCTAAAAATAGCTTTTGGGGGCATTTTCTGAGTGGGGTTTGTGTTTAATTGTCTTTATAACATGAATATGTCTTACTGTACAAGTTTTCACAATTGTAGCGCAAGTAGTTTCGGAGTTATAACAGAAAACCAAAAAGAGGACTGGGATCTAATACCCCTGTCTAAAAATAGCTTTTGGGGGCATTTTCTGAGTGGGGTTTGTGTTTCATTGTCTTTATAACATGAATATGTCTTACTGTACAAAATTTCACACTTGTAACGCAAGTAGTTTCGGAGTTATAACAGAAAACCAAAAAGAGGACTGGGATCTAATACCCTTGTCTAAAAATAGCTTTTGGGGGCATATTCTGAGTGGGGTTTGTGTTTCATTGTCTTTATAACATGAATATGTCTTACTGTACAAAATTTTACAATTGTAATGCAAGTAGTTTCGGAGTTATAACAGAAAACCCAAAAGAGGACTGGGATCTAATACCCCAGTCTAAAAATAGCTTTTAGGGGCATTTTCTGAGTGGGGTTTGTGTTTCATTGTCTTTATAACATGAATATGTCTTACTGTACAAAATTTCACAATTGTAATGCAAGTAGTTTCGGAGTTATAACAGAAAACCCAAAAAAGGACTGGGATCTAATACCCCAGTCTAAAAATAGCTTTTGGGGGCATTTTGTGAGTGGGGTTTGTGTTTCATTGTCTTTATAACATGAATATGTCTTACTGTACAAAATTTCACAATTGTAACGCAAGTAGTTTCGGAGTTATAACAGAAAACCAAAAAGAGGACTGGGATCTAATACCCCTGTCTAAAAATTGCTTTTGGGGGCATTTTCTGAGTGGGGTTTGTGTTTAATTGTCTTTATAACATGAATATGTCTTACTGTACAAGTTTTCACAAATGTAGCGCAAGTAGTTTCGGAGTTATAACAGAAAACCAAAAAGAGGACTGGGATCTAATACCCCTGTCTAAAAATAGCTTTTGGGGGCATTTTCTGAGTGGGGTTTGTGTTTTATTGTCTTTATAACATGAATATGTCTTACTGTACAAAATTTCACACTTGTAACGCAAGTAGTTTCGGAGTTATAACAGAAAACCAAAAAGAGGACTGGGATCTAATACCCCTGTCTAAAAATAGCTTTTGGGGGCATTTTCTGAGTGGGGTTTGTGTTTCATTGTCTTTATAACATGAATATGTCTTACTGTACAAAATTTTACAATTGTAATGCAAGTAGTTTCGGAGTTATAACAGAAAACCCAAAAGAGGACTGGGATCTAATACCCCAGTCTAAAAATAGCTTTTAGGGGCATTTTCTGAGTGGGGTTTGTGTTTCATTGTCTTTATAACATGAATATGTCTTACTGTACAAAATTTCACAATTGTAATGCAAGTAGTTTCGGAGTTATAACAGAAAACCCAAAAAAGGACTGGGATCTAATACCCCGGTCTAAAAATAGCTTTTGGGGGCATTTTGTGAGTGGGGTTTGTGTTTCATTGTCTTTATAACATGAATATGTCTTACTGTACAAAATTTTACAATTGTAATGCAAGTAGTTTCGGAGTTATAACAGAAAACCAAAAAGAGGACTGGGATCTAATACCCCAGTCTTAAAATAGCTTTTGGGGGCATTTTCTGAGTGGGGTTTGTGTTTCATTGTCTTTATAACATGAATATGTCTTACTGTACAAAATTTCACAATTGTAACGCAAGTAGTTTCGGAGTTATAACAGAAAACCAAAAAGAGGACTGGGATCTAATACCCCTGTCTAAAAATAGCTTTTGGGGGCATTTTCTGAGTGGGGTTTGTGTTTCATTGTCTTTATAACATGAATATGTCTTACTGTACAAAATTTCACAATTGTAACGCAAGTAGTTTCGGAGTTATAACAGAAAACCAAAAAGAGGACTGGGATCTAATACCCCTGTCTAAAAATAGCTTTTGGGGGCAATTTCTGAGTGGGGTTTGTGTTTCATTGTCTTTATAACATGAATATGTCTTACTGTACAAAATTTCACAATTGTAACGCAAGTAGTTTCGGAGTTATAACAGAAAACCAAAAAGAGGACTGGGATCTAATACCCCTGTCTAAAAATAGCTTTTGGGGGCATTTTCTGAGTGGGGTTTGTGTTTCATTGTCTTTATAACATGAATATGTTTTACTGTACAAAATTTCAAAATTGTAACGCAAGTAGTTTCGGAGTTATAACAGAAAACCAAAAAGAGGACTGGGATCTAATACCCCTGTCTAAAAATAGCTTTTGGGGGCATTTTCTGAGTGGGGTTTGTGTTTCATTGTCTTTATAACATGAATATGTCTTACTGTACAAAATTTTACAATTGTAATGCAAGTAGTTTCGGAGTTATAACAGAAAACCCAAAAGAGGACTGGGATCTAATACCCCAGTCTAAAAATAGCTTTTAGGGGCATTTTCTGAGTGGGGTTTGTGTTTCATTGTCTTTATAACATGAATATGTCTTACTGTACAAAATTTCACAATTGTAATGCAAGTAGTTTCGGAGTTATAACAGAAAACCCAAAAAAGGACTGGGATCTAATACCCCAGTCTAAAAATAGCTTTTGGGGGCATTTTGTGAGTGGGGTTTGTGTTTCATTGTCTTTATAACATGAATATGTCTTACTGTACAAAATTTTACAATTGTAATGCAAGTAGTTTCGGAGTTATAACAGAAAACCAAAAAGAGGACTGGGATCTAATACCCCAGTCTTAAAATAGCTTTTGGGGGCATTTTCTGAGTGGGGTTTGTGTTTCATTGTCTTTATAACATGAATATGTCTTACTGTACAAAATTTTACAATTGTAATGCAAGTAGTTTCGGAGTTATAACAGAAAACCAAAAAGAGGACTGGGATCTAATACCCCAGTCTAAAAATAGCTTTTGGGGGCATTTTCTGAGTGGGGTTTGTGTTTCATTGTCTTTATAACATGAATATGTCTTACTGTGCAAAATTTTACAATTGTAACGCAAGTAGTTTCGGAGTTATAACAGAAAACCAAAAAGAGGACTGGGATCTAATACCCCAGTCTAAAAATAGCTTTTGGGGGCATTTTCTGAGTGGGGTTTGTGTTTCATTGTCTTTATAACATGAATATGTCTTACTGTACAAAATTTCACAATTGTAATGCAAGTAGTTTCCGAGTTATAACAGAGAACCAAAAAAAGGACTGGGATCTAATACCCCAGTCTAAAAATAGCTTTTGGGGGCATTTTGTGAGTGGGTTCTGTTTCTCATTTTGTTCAGCGTATCAAACTGTGCACTTGTGCCAATTTTCATGCTTGTATCATAAAATGCACAATTCATGCACATTTTGGAGTTAAGCGGCTACACTAATTCAACTATTTTATCATATTATTTTTCTTTCAACTTCCTAGAATACCTCAATATCTGGAAGGCAGATGGGATGAGAGAAATATTTGTGAAAATAGCATTAAAATGCCATTGGGCGATACCATACCTAAGTTCGTCAGGCATAGCATTTTTTAAGGAATTCTAACTACTGGGGAATATTTTTCAAAAGGGCCACAAAATACTGGTAAACCTTATGACGACGACGCCCTGAAGTCACACAAAAAAGTAGAATACGTCTATTGCACGTTGACAATTTTAAAATGGTAACACAAAAACTATTTAGAGTATTTTAAAGCTAAGGAAACTTTGCAATTTGATAAGAAAAGTTATCGAATAGGCCCAAACAACTGGGGAGTTTTTCCGATTTCGCCTGTCACTACTGGGGAGAGTATTGGGCCTGCTGGGGAAATTTCCCCAGTAGTTAGTACGTTAAAAAATGGCCTGTCGTCAGGCTTCAGCAGCCATCACGCAATAATCGATTGCATAATGATGACCAGATTTTAGTTTAATATTATTAAACATGGCCTAGTTTTCATTCACATAATTTGGTTTTATATCTGTAATGACATTTTATTTATTTAACTGCTACGGCTTTAGCATACATATATTGCAGACAAGTGTAATTGAAAATATGTCATGTCAGATAAAGAAATGGAAGTTTCCTTGTGGCTTTGCTGAACCAAATGAAGATATCGGGTAAGCATGAATCTTTCTTTATTCTTGTTTCCTGGATTGCATGCAAAACTTCTCACTTATATCATGTGAAACATAAATATCTGATAAAAATTTCTTGCAAGACTTTGCATATCACTTATTTATTCTAGTATATGTATATACAGTGGAATCCCGCTATAACGAACTCTGTAGGGACCGAGAAAATAGTTCGCAATAGCGGGAGTTCGTTATACAGAAGGGACATTTTTGTATGAAGAACTACTTCCCAGAATCCAAGGGACCGGAGTTTTAGTTCGTAATAGCGGGAAGTTCGTTATAAACGGGGCTCGTTATAGCGGGATTCCACTGTATCTTGGAATAAAAGCCCCCCTTTTTATTAGGTTCTCTTCTCTAATAAGCTTCTTTTTTAGTTGAGATTTTTAATAAAGCTCGTCCTCTCTATTGAGCCTCCCTCCCATGGCTAAAAAGAGCTTTTTTGGTATGATTGTAGTCATGAAGTTATCTTTGCTTTAGGTGCCACTGTGATGAGAGAAATTAAGGAAGAAACTGGCATTGAAGCTGATGAGTTTGTTGGAATGATTTTGATTCCATGATTAGAATGGAATTTTGCACGTAAAAACGTGAATCTACGGAAGCGTTGCCGTGACATCAATCTCTGGTCGGAACTAACTAACATGATTTAAACAACATATCAAACGACCCCAGTTAATCGAAAATGCTGTCCCAAGCCAGATAGAGCGATCCGTTTTTAATTATATCGAACCTTTAAATGGAAGCATAACACGTACAAGTCTCAGTCTCACAAAGCAGACGAAAAACTTAACTTACAACTGAAAATGAGGCCATCCATAGCGGTACTGCAATACCAGGACAACCAGTGTCTTGGGTGAAGCAAGCTTCAAGCCCACAGACCAATTCCAAAAATCAGTTTAATATTTGAGCACCCTTGGGTGCATATCAGATATTAAGCTGATCAGAACAGATACTACACTGGATGGCATGTTGTTGATTGATTTCTTTCCTTTGCCTCGAATTTTTTGTTCTTTCTTGTCAGTTTTTTACTTGATTTTCTTGTTCTTTCTTGTCAGTTCTTCACTTGATTTTCTTGTTCTTTCTTGTCAGTTCTTTACTCGACTTTCTTATTACTTCTTGTTAGTTATTTACTTGACTTTCTTGTTCTTTCTTCTCACTTCTTTTCTTGACTTTTTTGTTTCTTCCTGTGAGTTCTTGACTTGACTTTCTTGTTCTTTGTTGTCAGCTCTTTACTCGACTTTCTTGTTCTTTTTAGTTCTTTTCTCGTCTTTCTTGTTTTTTCTTGTCAGTTCTTTACTCGACTTTCTTGTTCTTTTTAGTTCTTTATTCGTCTTTCTTGTTCTTTCTTGTAATTCCTTTACTCGTCTTTCTGTTTCTTTCTTGTCAGTTCTTTACTTGACTTTCTTGTTCTTTCTTGTTAGTTCTTTATGTATTCTTTCTTGCGTGTCTTCTCTTGCACTTGAAAATCTTGTGTGTCGACTTTTTCACTTACAACATAATTTAAGCAGTTGCAAACAATAGCTTCTCTTCCGTCAATCACTCGTCCAATTCTGTCATTCATTCACATTTTTTAACCAATCACTTTTGAATAACAGAAGTTTACCTAAAAAAAAGGTTGACTCAAAACAACGTCCAAACTCCTGCTCGTTCGACAAGACTTCAACCAATCTTATCTTTCCAACAATACACGCTTGCATTCTAGCACTGATTATTATTATTCTCACTGGACTTTACCCAAACCATTAAAGGTGTCCGACCGCGAATCGCACCTTTTATCCAAACCAATTCCCTAAATGTTTAATTTTTTTGCAACGCCCCATTCAATCACATTCTTCATTTAAGCGGAGCGAACAGACAGACAAAACTTATTCACTTCTTCAAATTTGTCAGAATGGATCATATATGTTTTATATCAATCCACTATATTCAAAACCGATTTTGCTGAAATGGACATAATAACAAGTGTGTTCGACGTATCATATTTCTCTTTTTCAATGGACGACATCCTGACTATCTGGAGCAGCAAATCCTCAATAAAGACGGATTTATCACAACAATCATTTGGGTACATGAGGTTTGCGAAACTTTTGACCTTGCTGTTAATGTTACCTTCCTCACTATCCAAATGTTTCAAGACATTCTTCGTGCAATTCCCGACATTCCAAAGCTCCATATTCGAGGAGTTGCTGTCACAGCTTTATTTATAGCTGATAAGTTTCACTCCGCCAACCCTCGATCTGCATTTACATATGCATACATGACAGCTGGAGCAGTTGATCATCACTCCATCTTGGATAATGAACTAAAACTTCTACATGAATTGAATTGGACTTTTTTCACGAAACCTACACCACGATTGGTCTTGGAATCCACACTCCAAGCTGCTGGTTTGCAAAACTATAAAGACTCAAAAACTTCATCATCAAACATTTACTATACAGCTTGCTATATTTTGGAATTATTTTTTCTTGATGGTCCTTTATTTACTTGTTTTAGTGCTCAACATATTGTCATATCTATTTGCAGTTTTTTAACAACTCTTTTCCCCAATCTTTCATTAACTTTCACCCTTTTATTTCCAGTACTTTCTATCACATTATGTATTCGTTTCATGCCAATTTTAACTAAATTGATTCGCAATTCTACTTTTAATTCAATCTATCTTAAAGGGCTTATGCAGCCAAAAATGGCATATCATTTTTTTGCTGAAATGGAGAGAATTTAACGTGCTTAGAAGCATCCCGCAAATAGAATTTGAAAATATTTTGTAGTTTCTGAGTTATTCATTGCCAAAGTAAGCATTTTGGCCAACTTTTTGTAGAAATTTTGTTGAGTTCCATAAATGCAAAACTCCTGTTAAAAACTTAACAATGCCTTGCTGCCATACTATTGGAATCAAATTTATTTTGGCTGAAATCAAAATTTTCAAATATTATACACTTGCATGGCTTTCTAAATTTTCACAATTAATAAATGCAATATTCCACGTGCAAATCCATGTGGAAAGAGTAATTGGACTGCTTTGAAATAAATTTACAATGTTGCAGAGCATCATCCCCATCAAGTTGCTGATGAGCAAAACTACAGAAGAAGATAGCATTCTTGGTGATCTTTTGGTTGTATGTTCAGCTCTTTGCAACCTCTGTGAGTCTGTTGTTCCTCTGGAATGAAACAGCAGCACTGAATTTGTCACCCTTTAAACAGCTTTTTTCAAAGTTACCCAATAGACCAATGTGTAACCCCTTGTGTTGTCAAACAGAGTTTGTGTATGTATATATATCTCTAATGGGGCGAGTTGAGTTGTTACCCAACCAAGAAAAAAGTTCTGAAGTACAAGAAGATGTAGACTTTTCTTTGAACTCAGAAACACTATAAATATAAAAATGCCGCAACATGAAAGCAAACTTCCCCTTGTCCGACCAAACAAGTATAATGTCCCCTACATACAGATCCATCATCATTAACGACGACCCAAGCAGCAGGGTTGCCAGATTGAATTCCAATTTTAGAACCGAACAATCCCAAATCAATCCCAGATTATTCTCGACCGTCTCCGCCGCAGAGACACAGTTTCTGCATAGAGACAGGATAATATACTAAACTAGAGAGCTAACTCCTATTGTTTCGGTCATAGCGAGGCTGAAACTTTGTGCGCCATCTTGTTGATGGGAGAAGTTGCGAAAATATTCAAGGCACGGCAATGTCTGGAGCTCACCTAAAGTTTAAATTTAAAGCTTATAGCGTGATTCGAAAACTAAATTCCAAAGTTTTTACCAGTTTCTAAATAAGTATGTATGTGGAAACCTGTCTATGGTATTAAAATTTCTGTCAAATACTGCAAATGTCTACATTTTGTCAATTTGTAAGTACTTGAAAATCTCTTCTGATTTTTCCTCATACAAATAACAACGTATTGGGGTGGTGAACAAAATAATCTATTTTTATATTGATCTGAAGCAAGAATGACAGAAATCTAACAAGAATGAACAGAGCAACAGGCTTTTTTAGGATCTTAGGCCAATCTATCTATCAAATGATATGAAGACAACTGAAAAATACAAAGAGAAATCCGTTTTGTAAAAATATTTGAAATAAAATGAAAACAAAATCAACACAATACAATAAAAATATGATTTGTGTCCTATTTTGAACTAAAATTTGCGTTATTTTAACTAAGACCAGAAGTGGACGCTCGGTTAAACCAAACCGCAAGTACACTGAAAACTTTGTTGAACAATAGGGTTGTTGTGTATTTGACATTGTTGTTGTTAATATTTGAGACTGGGCCCAGGCCCCGTTTGAGTTAGTTGAAGTTATCATGGCGGAATAGCCAGACATGTTGTTTTCTTACTGTGTTTAACTTTTTAAAATTACAACATGGTACCAGAAGTGAAGTACGAAAAAGTGTGCAGGGATGAAACTGCAAAACACTAGATTTTAGAGACTAGTTTTGACTGGCATTGGAACACGAATAATTTTATTGCAATTGGGCCTAAAAGAAGCAGAGATTCAACTGTGTGGGCCTAAGTATATACAGTCGCTATGGCATCTGCAATGATGTGGGCAGTGCCAAAGGAACTGGTTTTGGAAGGCAATTTAGCTGCTAATTATAATGCTTTTGAGGAACATTTCAAGCTTTTGGAACGAACAGAGTTGGCAGACAAAAGTGAGATGGAGAAAGTTTCATATTTTTTATTATGTGCTGGAGAAGAGGGACTGTGAAGAAACCACAAGGTATAAATAGCTATATAATTGAAACAGAGAGAGGAACATATCGACGAAATAGAAGGCACATACGTAAAACATATGAGGATATTATGCCAGAACAGAATGAGCCAGAGGATAATTGCCATGAGAATAAAGAATTGAAAGAGGACAATAGTGAGCACTTCAGAGTTGATGAAGAGAACAGTTCAAAGGATAATGTTGAAAATGGTCCTGTTCAAGATAATGGAAATCAAGTTCAAGGTGATCAGAGTGCAAGGACATTATATAAGACCAGAAGTGGACGCTCGGTTAAACCAAACCGCAAGTACACTGAAAACTTTGTTGAACAATAGGGTTGTTGTGTATTTGACATTGTTGTTGTTAATATTTGAGATTGGGCCCAGGCCCCGTTTGAGTTAGTTGAAGTTATCATGGCGGAATAGCCAGACATGTTGTCTTCTTACTGTGTTTAACTTTTTAAAATTACAACAAATTGGTTAGCCAATCACAGTCCATTATTGCGAGGTAGGTACCAGGGCCATGTCAGCGAAGCTGGAAGGGCCCTGGGTTCGAGGTTGACTCAGTCCGAAAAGAATGAGTTCTGTGACGTCAATATGCATATCATCTATGAACGCATGTTTTACGTAATTGTTGGGGAGATGAACCGTAGTAAGTCTGGGGAATTTGGCATGACGTCGTTTTTACATCATTGGAGCATGCGTAGTAGGGCTTTACAAATCGCGGAAATTTCAAACTTGCGAAGTACAGACAAGTGAAAGTTTAATGGCGGCGAGCAACAGGGGAGCTGCGGTGCAAGATTAAAGTGTTAAAGTACACAAACGGAAAAAGGGATTGTATGAGAACTGCGTATGTATTCATTTCACTACCGAAGTGTTGACTTGTTATTAATGAACTATACCTCGAATTATCAACAATAGATTCAAGGGAAGGAATGAGGCCATCAAGTTGCATTTATGTGTGCATGTGAATAATAATATGCATCAAGTGACAAAGTGCAAATAAAATTACGATTTGTAAGAGCTCTCATCCACTATAAAGAATATGCTCCTCAGAAATAAATTTGACCAGGTCTAGATAGCGAAATAAATTTCGCTATCTAGACAAACGCTCCCCATCTAACTGACCAATTCGAAAGCTATCCAACCGGTCCAATGGAACACTAAACCCTAAAGAAATCCGAAATCCTTTCAATGCAACAAAAACACAACCTTGGCCTAAGAACTCAAAACGCGGAGTGAAATTTCTTCTCAGCGCACGTCACGTGCGCTGCTTATCATATGACACATTTGCCCTACATTCTACGCATGCTCCAATGATGTAAGTTTTGATTGGCTCAGACTTACTCGATTTTTCATTGTTTAGAACAATACCGGCCAAGACTCATCTCCCCAACAAGTAACGAAAGTCTTCCTGCTTGCTTTTTCCTCTCGTTCAACGGCTCTTCTCGGCCTTTTGCATTCGCATCTCATAGGATTATAGTTTGTGAACTCTGTGGTTTTAATTGCATATTTCCGTGTTTAAAAACTATAGAAGGTAAGTTCATGACTCTGAGCACTTTATTACCACAATATTATATAGTTAATATATTTCTTAATGTTAGAACCCTCTTTAAATGTTTTATGACATTTTTGATTTCAAAATGGGCGTATCAATCAATTACTTGCATTATTTACGGTTCGAAAACATGCCTGAGGTTGCAGATGCCCAACTTCGACTCGTCAAAAATGGAGTTCTTTTTTATCTGAAGCTACAAATAGATACCATAAAATATGTTTTATTATATTTCAATTATCTATAAAGGCCTGGTTACACTGTAGATAATGAATTAGATATTCCTCCAGACATACCACAAATAGCCTGTCTGATAGATATCTTCGTGTGTAACATAACGCAAGATATCTAAATTCCAATTAGCGGCAAGAAGCAAACTGTCAAATCGTGCTGTGAAATCTTGATGAATAAAATCAAAACTTTTTGATTTTATTCATCAAGATTTTCCCAGCATGATGTGTCAAATCGCGAGACAAACAAACACCGACTGTCTCGCGTTGTATTCCTTGGCAATTTTGGAAGCGAAAAGCATCGTAAACGGTATATAATTGATTTTGAACAATAAAATGGACGCACAGAGTAAATTCACAAACTATGTCGGTGAAAATGGAAGCTGATAATGTTTTTG
Source organism: Sanderia malayensis (assembly GCA_013076295.1). Classification (NCBI taxonomy): domain Eukaryota; kingdom Metazoa; phylum Cnidaria; class Scyphozoa; order Semaeostomeae; family Pelagiidae; genus Sanderia; species Sanderia malayensis. Next base: position 20,753 of record RQOL01000757.1, on the reverse strand, counting down.
ACATGAATTTATTTTATTATAACATGAAATTCTGTACAACTTGAGGAATGGCACACCCCACAAAAAGTGACTGAAGAAATGTATGAAATGTATGATAAGATGTTTTCGATATTCTTTTACGTAAATACCTCACGGTTTGCCACTTTCCTCGCTGGTTATAGTTGAGTCATGATGCTTTAACTGTATTATCTAAATTATTATCTAAATGGCGCGTATACACTATAAGATAATCGTTTCCGTTTTTAGCGTTTCTAAATTGGGAATATCTAATTCATTATCTACAGTGTAACCAGGCCTTTAGAATATCTGGTATAGCTTTCAATTGTTTTACAACATACAAAATTGGTTTTTCCATGTGTGAATATTCACTTCCTTCCTCATCTTTTAATATTTATGGAAGTTATACAAATTCCAACGAAACAACCACTTGGGGTAGGGTTGGCCCATCTTGTGCAATTTGGCACACATTTCTTGGATTAATTTCTGAATAGTTTAGCAAATGACAGCTCGTTGTTACGAGTGTAGCTTAATTTTGCAATGAATCCAAAAATGTCTGGATTTATGTTTTTGCAAACGTGCGTTTACAGATCAGGAGAAGCAATATGATGATAAAAACGTTTCTTACTCAATCTATGAATCATTTTACAGTGCAACACCTCACACCATCTGAAACATACAGCCAGCTAAGTTTTAGATGATGAGGTTGAGGAAATGTACTTTGCACCAGGAAGTTTTCCAAAAAATAGATTTTTATCCACATGCCACCACAATTAGTCATAGTGTTTTTGACCTTGTCATAAAGCTTACCGTAAGTCCTTGATTGAGCCCCATCCTCAAATAAGCCCCCAATTCTTTGTTGAACAATAATGTTAAATTATTGTTCCCAAAATAAGCCCCCCAAAGAGGGATTATTTGATTTTAGAAGAAGTCAAATAACTTGATGAAATGTAAATCATAAGTTAAAAGGACGACTTTTGGATAACTTTTGATAAAACTTGATAACTTTATATTTGAAAGCTTTGGAGATTACATTAATTGTTGGACTTTCCTTTTTTTTAACATACTTTGACATAGATAATGCCATGAAAACAGCATGTCTTACTGACAATTTTTGCCTATGCAGAATAAGCTCCCTTATGAATAAGCTCCCGCCATAAAATAGTTTTGCCAAAAAGCCCCCAGGGCTTAATCGGGGGCTTGTGGTATTTCAAGTTAAAATAAAATAATGAAATCTTGTCTCAACTTGTTTTCCGATCGTTAAATGCCTCAAGGGAAACCATTGGCAATTGTTGTGCAATTTTATCAGAGTCGTTTTACAATACAAGGGATGTAGAGCTTGCTTATAAGTAACTAAGTAAAGTAGGTACGAATATTTATTATTTATACTGGATAGCCACTTCAACTATGATAGCTGTTATCAATGTGGGTCCAGTTGGTATAAACCCTTACCCCCAGAAATTCTGGGTACTCATTTACCGACCTCGAAAGGATGGACAGCTGAGTTGGCTGATGGCTTGTAGTTCGTGGTTCCGACCATACGTGGATTTGAACCAGTGAAGGCATTATCTCTAAAGGATCAAACCCAGCACCTTAACCACTAGGCTACACCACCACCTTGATTCTTGTTGCAATAATCAGAGCTGGGATGGAGTGGCTGGCTATGTTTGAAAGTTAAAGTTGAGAAGCTGAATGAAAATTCTCCCTTTCGAGTGCATTTTATTACCAGGATTTTGTAAATTCCTGTTTAAAAACATCCCAATCAGGTTTTGTCCAATCTGAAAGCTAAATATTATTATTAAGTCTCTTGCAAATGGCACACTGTTATGATGTAACAATTTATTGATGGTGTATTGAGTTTGGAAAGTAAATCATTGACTATCAATAAATGGCAGATAAACTATTTATTCAATTATATGTTCAATTACTTTTCCAAAAGTGTAATTATATCACATTGCAATAATCATTGTCAAATGCTTGAGAAAGGCAAAGAATAAAATCCAATTGTTATTTATTTCTCAGGTGCTACACATATCGCGTATCATGCACCAGTCATATACATAGCTTCTGGTGAATCACCCATAACAATTGGCAGTATTGAACAAGGTTAGTGTTTTGGCTAGGACAAATGATACTCAATGCCAATTAGACATGGTAATTGGTTTGCGTTGGCTTGCTTAAACAGCAGAAGGAAACCAATGTCATAACGCGAGAATCACCATATTGGTTTATTTTTGTAGAATTAGCAAACAACATGATGAGATTACAACTTCTTGTAATCTCATTCAGTAATATCTTTGTAGTATGTTCAGTAATATCAAAAAACAACCAACACATTGAGAATTTTGCAACTATTAATGCTATGAAATCATATTTGTTCAGTGATATTATCCCTAGAAGCAAGTTTTGGTTCAATCAGCTCCGTGGAATGTGTTCGAGCTTGAAGGGCTTCTCTCATCATATTAATTTTTTATTCCATTTCTGGGTAGTTTTTGACGCAAAAACAGTTACTGCAGTTTTTAAATTTTGAAATTCACCCATTAACGCCCTTTTCCGCCTTTAAAAATGGGCATTCCATAAAAATGCACTTGTTCAGAATCTAAGGAATCTGTTGGTGTTGGTGCCTCGCTTATCATGAAAAGCGTGAGCTTTTTCACAAAAAGGAGGATGATTTGCTCACGCTTATACTGCAAGAGTAGGAGAGGAAGTAGGCGTCCGAGGGCACGCATGCGCAGTAGAATGTGTTAAGATCACGCATGCGCGAGAATCTTCGAGAATTGAAAAGAGCATGGACAGTAAAAAATAATCGAAAACGATAAGGGAAGGTTGTGGAAAGTTAGTTTGAAGTTGCAAAACATCGCCAAGGCTGATAAAAACCCATAAGAAGCTTAATAACTAAAAAATGGTTTTGTTTATGAAAAAGATTTTTACAACAATAAAAAGAAGATCTCTTGATTATATTGAATGAATTGTTTCATATTTTTCATGCACTTATAAGATGATAAGAATTTGTTAAATAAATCGCAAGAAAACACAAAAATATCGAGGAACTGGCAAATTCACGTTCTCGGCTCGAGATTGAATTCAAAGAACCAATCAGAAACTTTCGAATGCCACGCTCGAATGTACGCGGCAAATCTCTGTCATGAGAAATCAGAAACTTCTAGAATCTGGAATGACATTCAAACACACCGGATATTCAAAAAGTAGTTGCGTTTTTTCTGCTTCAAATCTTTTTTATCCTTACAGCTTTATTTGGAATTAATTCATAATATTAGTGATTATGATTCGTTTATTTTAGAGCTTGAGAAAAAGAAGAAAAAACATGAATCAATTAACGATTGAAAATGGAATTTTAATTGCGTTTGAATGTCCGGCGTGTTGGGCACTTTTGCCGTTTTTGAGCATAAATCACCGCTGCCCTAACGATAATGATGATGATGAAGAATATGGTAATGATGATGAAGAAACCGATGAAATTATAATGAAGATTTTCATCCATGCATTGGCAGATGTTTGTATTAAAAAAAAATATATTATAAAAGAAGAGTAACTTAATAATAATAATGGCAATTGAGAAAAAGTATTACTGTGTGTATTCTTATATGCTTCTACCTCTCAACTGCGCATGCATCACTTTATGACTCGAACCTTCTTTGAATGATTACATAATCTTCATTCAAATTGGCATACCTTAATCAGGTGGGCTAGAACCGGCCTCTTAACTGCGCATGCGCCGGATTTCGAGTAATCTATAAAAACGATGGATTTCACTTATTATCTCAGTAGCAAAGATGTTGTTAACATTAGCACACATTATAATTAATGACTTTAGGTCATTTCTACAAAGAACAAAAAAAGATTTGCTCTTAGTCTATTTGAAGGAACATTGTAGAGATGTAATGGGCATTAATACAAAGGTTCAAGTTCGGCGCATATATCTTGGGAAAGTATACAAGAATTTACACAAGTTTATGGGATTTGCTCGAATAAGCGTTAATTTGGGTAATCTACCACAAGCAAAGGATAGTAGGAGACAACCCATTCTCTCGCCAATTACATGCACTATGATGGTAAGCATTTTTTCACTGATTACATCCACAATCGATGTAATTGGGGTTTGCAGGTTTTATCAAGGTTTTTACATGAAGTACTATGTTTAATTTACAGTACCTTCGTGCTTCGGGTAGATGAAAAATGCAATACATCAGTTTGAGGTACAAGGTCCAAATTATAAGCTCCAGCGCAGTCAATATGCATTGTGAAATAGAAAGCGCAGTGTCTCTTAATATCATGGAGATAGAATAGGAAAGAGTGCTGCTAACTCCTCTTGTTCCGGTCAAAGCGATGTTGATACTTTGCCATCTCGTTGACGGTGTTTAGAATAGAAGTTGTGGAAATATTCAAAGCACGGCCATGTCTGGATGGGCTGACCTAAAGTTTAAATTTAAAGCTTCTAGCGTGATTCGAAAAGTAAATTCAAAAGTTTTTACCAGTTTCTAAATAAGTATGTCATGTGGAAACCTGTCTATGGTATTGGAATGTTTGCCAAATATTGCAAATGCCTACATTTTGTAAATTTGTAAGTCTACTTAAAAATCTCTTGACTTTTTTCGTAGTAGGCCAAAATTGTTTCTTAGTTTTCTGATTTCCCCTCATACAAATAACAACGTATCGGGGTGTTGAACAAAATAATCTATTTTTATATTGATCTGAAGCAAGAATGACAAAAATCTAGCAAGAAAGAACAGAGCAGCAGACTTTTTTAGGATTTAGGCCAATCTATCAAATGATATGAAGACAATTGAAAAATTCAAAGAGAAATCCATTTTGTAAAAATATTTGAAATAAAATGAAAACAAAATCAACACAATACAATAAAAATATGATTTGTGTCCTATTTTTGAATTAAAATTTGCGTTATTTTAACTTTGTCTGGATGTTTCCACGCTAAGTTGTTGAACCTGTCCTTGATGTCCCGCTCCGGCTCCACACATGCAGTCTTTATAATAGCAATTGTGTTGCTATCCAGTTTACCATTCTGAGCAACAGTTCTTTATCTGCTGATTTCTATGCCATGCATGGCCTAAAATAAATCATAACAACTGAAGTTTAATTTGCTGATACTCAATAAATATTACGAATATCGACCTTGTAGTCGTATCGAGCATATAAAACAGGTCTTAGAAGCTGTCAATAGCATTTATTTCTATGCTATGAATGATATGATAGATACAAATGCAACAACCGGGTGGCGATTCTCAAAAAGAAAACAAGGGTTGTATGAAAAAATCAAAAGATTTATTTTCCAGACCAATTCATTATGGATGTTAAATTTGCTCTATTCCAATGTTCATTAATAAAATTTGTTATGATTATGTTTTATGTCTCTTCTGTTTTTATGGGACAGGGTCCTCCATGCCGCTCCACTAATTCTAAGCCTACATACTAAAATAAGTTTTTTCACCGTAAAGTTGAATAAATATAAATAAAATAAAAAATTACTTATTTACACTGCAGTACAGTACCCTACCTGACATTACGTTTCCCGAGCTTGATCCTAGCGAGCTTTGCAACTGCAATGGAGCTTCTGTTGCTGTGTTGAAATTATGATACATTGTGGACATAATTGTTTTATTCAAATAATCAATGTTTTAGGCAATAAATGAATTGAAAGAGGCCTATTGTTGATACTTCCCGGAAAATCCATTTCCCGCCTTTCTTTCAAGAGAACATTTATTATGCAAATTTATTCTGTCGCAAAACGAGGTTTTCCACAAATTATTATGCAGACTTTGGACCTCAAACTGATGTATTGCATTTTTCATCTACCCGTGCTTCGTGGCAACGAAATTTTAATGACCAGAAACAAGACAGTTGAATATAGGTCTGGAATGTAGACTCACATTGGGATTCCAGACTCACATTGGGAAAGTCGCTGCAAAAGACGGTATTATCATTGATTACCACAAATTCGAAGTTTATTCCCTAAAACTACAACTATATGGGGATGTTTTCAGCAAAAAACCGCATCTCTATCTTGCTTGTACTCCTGAATCGAGCGGGAAATATCTTGTCACTTGCTCTTCGACATGGCGGCCTTGCCAAGCTGGCCTACCGTAAACATGGTAAAAATTTCAAAATCTTTCATTTTTAAGAAATTCGAAGTTTATTCCCTAACACTACAACTATACGAGGATGTTTTCAGCAAAAAACCGCATCTCTATCTTGCTTGTACTTCTGAATCGAGCGGGAAATATTTTGCCACTTGCTCTTCGAAAAGGCGGCCTTGCCAAGCTGGCCTAGCGTAAACATGGTAAAAATTTCAAAATATTTCATTTTTAAGAAATTCGAAGTTTATTCCCTAACACTACAACTATATGGGGATGTGTTCAGCAAAAAACCGCATCTCTATCTTGCTTGTACTTCTGAATCGAGCGGGAAATATCTTGTCATTTGCTCTTCGAAAAGGCTGGTTTTCCAACTTTTCGAAGTGGCTGTCGACGCTACTAAAACCCGGAACAAGCAGAAAAGAGACGTGCATTTTGATTTTTCAGACTCACATTGGCAAAGTTGCTACAAAAGACAGAATTATCATTGCTGGGTATAAATTCGAAGTTTATTCCCTAAAACTACAACTATATGGGGATGTTTCCAGCAAAAAACCGCATCTCTATCTCGCTTGTGGTTCTGAAACGAGCGGGAAATATTTTGTCACTTGCTCTTCGACATGGCGGCCTTGCAAGCTGGTTTACCGTGGTCCGTTCCGTGAACTTGGTAATTTTACATTTCCCAAATGCTGATGACGTAGCTCGAAAATTTATGACCATGTCTTGAACTGGAAAAAGGACTCCAAGAAATAAGCATCTTTGCATTGTTATGTGACTTGTATTTTCTCATGGATTTCGGAATTTATATAAATTACAATACTTTCTTGTTGATTCAAATTGACCATTAGCAACTATAATATAAATAGCTTTTACTTGTAAGTTTAATTGAGTTAATTTCAGAATATGTGTAAAAGACAGTCAAATTCTCTTTGCTTGCTTTGCCAATACGTTTTGGCAAAAGTATTGGCAAAAGTAACAATTTTCGAGCTACGTCATCAGCATTTGGGAAATGTAAAATTACCAAGTTCACGGAACGGACCACGGTAAACCAGCTTGGCAAGGCCGCCATGTCGAAGAGCAAGTGACAAAATATTTCCCGCTCGATTCAGAACTACAAGCGAGATAGAGATGCGGTTTTTTGCTGGAAACATCCCCATATAGTTGTAGTTTCAGGGAATAAACTTCGAATTTATACCCAGCAATGATAATTCTGTCTTTTGTAGCAACTTTGCCAATGTGAGTCTGAAAAATCAAAATGCACGTCTCTTTTCTGTTTGTTCCGGGTTTTAGTAGCGTCGACAGCCACTTCGAAAAGTTGGAAAACCAGCCTTTTCGAAGAGCAAATGACAAGATATTTCCCGCTCGATTCAGAAGTACAAGCAAGATAGAGATGCGGTTTTTTGCTGAACACATCCCCATATAGTTGTAGTGTTAGGGAATAAACTTCGAATTTCTTAAAAATGAAATATTTTGAAATTTTTACCATGTTTACGCTAGGCCAGCTTGGCAAGGCCGCCTTTTCGAAGAGCAAGTGGCAAAATATTTCCCGCTCGATTCAGAAGTACAAGCAAGATAGAGATGCGGTTTTTTGCTGAAAACATCCTCGTATAGTTGTAGTGTTAGGGAATAAACTTCGAATTTCTTAAAAATGAAAGATTTTGAAATTTTTACCATGTTTACGGTAGGCCAGCTTGGCAAGGCCGCCATGTCGAAGAGCAAGTGACAAGATATTTCCCGCTCGATTCAGGAGTACAAGCAAGATAGAGATGCGGTTTTTTGCTGAAAACATCCCCATATAGTTGTAGTTTTAGGGAATAAACTTCCAATTTGTGGTAATCAATGATAATACCGTCTTTTGCAGCGACTTTCCCAATGTGAGTCTGGAATCCCAATGTGAGTCTACATTCCAGACCTATATTCAACTGTCTTGTTTTTGGTATTTTAATGGCGTTTTTAGTTTTGGTTTTGACTAGTTGATTAGCTGTATTTGCATTGTTAACTGCTTTTTCTGTGTGAGCATGGACGGGAAAAAGAAAAAACCAAATAATTCAGGAACCTTCGAAGATTCTCTGAAGAAAATTGAAGAGTGGGCTTTGTCCCTTGAATCAAAACAGCCTGTTGCTAGGCCTAGGCCCAGAAAGACACCCCAGCAAGAAAAACCCCGTTTCGTTGAAGTGGTAAAGGATGCTGAAACGGGTGCTTACCAGTGGAAGAACCCTGGGAAGGCTAACAGACGACGAAAATCTACAAAAAGGGCAACCCATTCAACTGGTGCAGAGTCATTATTATCATTGGAGGTTATTGCATTGCATTGCATTGGAATTTGCATCGGAAACGATATATACCATTTTGATTGTCGAGACTGATGCTGTCCATTATTTGCTGTCCTGACAACATAACACGACGTAGGTATGGCTCCCAATTTAGGAAGTGCTCAAATAATTCTCATAATGCTTCTAATTTTCCAGACTGGTCGACAATGCAAGGAGGATCCAGCACGAGCTTTGAAGATCCTTGCTATTCAGATGCTGACGATTATTCTGATACTGATGCTTGTTCACCATGTAAGTATAGTTATTTTATCAGATACCCGGCCATACTGAGGAGTATGGCGGTTCCCGACGAGATCTCGTGCATGCAAGGGTTTTACACCTGCATATGCGCGCGTGCATTTCCTCAAAAGCTTGATGTCAGGCGTGCAACTATTCTCACAAAATAACAAAACTGCGCTAAATCTTCAAGCAGCAATACAGCTCGAAAGAATTTCTGGGCGCTATCTGATCTGGAAACAACCTAATTTCAAAACATAGGAAATATAAAACCACACGTCAATGACTTCGTGCGTCCAACACTAGTTTTCACGTGTGCACAAAAAAATCTACGATTTTATCTTGTGCATGCACAAGCCATACTCCTCAGACTGGGTACCAGGTAGGTACAGAGCATAAAATATCATAAAAAGGTGTATCACAAGTAACCTGTAATATACCTTTTTATAATAGTAAGGTTGCTTTATAACATTTTCTTTTGATTTGTTTAGCTAATTTAGAATCTGGAAGACTTAAAAGTATGATCAGTGAGCTATCCAAGTTGGAAAATGAATTTCCTTGCTCCAAAAGTAAAACAAAGTGGAGCATCAGGAAACAAGTGTTGGATGAAAACTGGGCATCAATTCGACAGAATCTTTTCCACCACTCTTTGGCAAAGGAATGTGTTCCAAGTGTTGGTGTGATGTGTGGGCATTGCAAAATAACTAATGCCTGTATTAGGTGTATATCCTGCTTACAGCTGTTGTGCGCAGAATGTGACAATGAAATACATGCAAAGTTGGCATTTCATGACAGGGAGTGCTGGATCAATGGGTTTTTTAGAGGCCTTGGGAATAGGGAAACTATTCAAGCAAACAACATTTGTACTATTGGTAAGATTTTAGTGAACTGAAACTGCCTCCATATGGAAGCCTCCAGAAACTTCATGAGTTGGGCTTCCCTGTAAGCGAATGAAACATGAACAACTTGAAACATAAATATTCTATGAAAGCAGCTCTTATTCTCACTTTTTAGATCGACCATTGCCTGTATTTCCTCCTTCTCAGTGCCCAGAATGTCAGGAGAATTCACAGTTTGTTGCAGAATGCACTAGCAGACTGATAACCATTGTCACTTCAAAAGGTTTGTTTATTTTCTCCAATAAGGATGTTTTTGATATTAAATAATAAATAAATTACTCATGGTCTGGAGCAGACATCAGATGTTTTCCAGCTATTTTTTAAGATGACCCCTCCTGATAGTCACTGAATTATTGGCATTGATATAATAGCAAATTGTGCTGAAATTGTTGTTGTCTTTTCTGGGTCAACCCATTAAAAATTGCTAACTCTATATTTTTATAAGCCATTATTGAAGTACCTTGATAGATTTTAGAACAATGAGTAGTGAAGACATTGCTAAAGGGTGAATGAATAGGATGCTGGAATGCTGCTGATAGTATAGCTTCACTGATGAGCCCTGACATTTGGCGAAACCATGATGACTAAAATCTTTACTTCTAGCTCTTCACCATTTTAAAAAATTACTGTTTTTGGTATATTTTAGAGTATTTTGAAGAGAATCACGATATAATGTAAACCTTTTTTAACACAGGGCGGTTTGAATTTAACGACACTACCTTTTGCTGCACACACTGTTCTGCCAATATTCCTGCTACTTCTCATTTTTTAATGATGCTATCAGGGTATTGGCTGGGAAGTCCCCAAAGCACGGAAACATTTTACTCGATTGATCTTCTAAAGCTATGGGACGCCATCAGCAACAATTCACCTGGAGCATCGTTAGCATCATTTGTGAAAAGTATTGAATCCATCTCCAGTGCTTCTTGGCGAGTATGTAGCAGCTTTTTGCAACAGAATCTACAATAAATAGGCAGAGAAATTTGAATGACAGTCACTTTACATTTCTTCGAATTTTTATCATCTAGGTTGGAATAATAAATGCTACTTCTTTTGCGAGATCGTACAGGGAGTGGAAATATCTCGAAAGCTCTTTGTTAGCCACAAAAGGAGAAGATAGATTTTTGTGCCCTGTTTGCTCCTCTACCTGTCATTCTATCCATATTGATGGTCATAGAAAAACTTATAGATTTAAAAAAGTTCCACGGTAATATGATCATGTTTACGACATCGAATTTGCTTTACTCATGTAGAGGAGTAAGACAAAAAAGGAGTTTGGTAGCTTTTATTAGGAGAGATTTTCTAAATTTTATGTTTGTAGAGGAATAGAAGAACCGTTTTATGAAAACACTTTCATAGTGAGTGATCGGGATGTTCAGCAGCATATGAGAAAGGTTTATGAAGAAATGGGTAGTCAGGTATATCGATCATTTATGTTATTGCCTTAATAGGCAATATTGCGGTATACATGTGACATAGAGATTATTCTTACTTTTTTGACGAATTTAGATAGAAAAGGGTGTGGACTTTCAGATTCTCCCACGTGTCTTTTTAAAGACGTCCATTAAACACACGCCCACCTTCTTACGGTTTCATATAAACTTCGTTCGAGTCTACGCGGAAAGAACTTCCAAGCTCCACATGTTAAATATTGTGCTTAAATTTGCTGCAATTATCATTTTGCATTGAGGTATTTTTATCTTGAAATTTAAAAATATCCAAAAATAGCAATCTAAAACTAGTAATAATCTTCCTTTTCTAAACTAGCACAAAATGGCAATATTTGTCCGTAAAGTCACCTTGTTAATCGCGTAATTTCTGTGTATTTTCCAATCTGTTAGGAAAACTAGGGTTAACTTCTATGCAAGATGCTTACAGCGCAATTTCATGCGCTGTAAGCAACAATAACGCTGTAACAATATAAGCTTATTAGTTTTTATCATTTCTTTTTTTATTGGATATCTCTATTAATGTAGAATTATTCTGATGACAAAATGTGTGGAGGCTCCTACTGGCAGGCAGCAAGATCTCAATCGAAAAAGAGTTTCACTACACTTGACGAGACTGGACTAGTGGTTGCTGGCTGCCGTCATGTAATCGCATTGAAGGCAGTTAACATGTTTGCCGGAGAGCAATATGGATATACCTTGTTTTTACATAACCAGCTAGCGAATGAATTGAAAATGAAGTTTTTATGGCTGGATATTATGTGTAAGTATTGGCCATGGTTGCAACGAGTAGTTAAAAAGTTTCCAGATATGGCTCCTCTGTTGGAAATGAACAAAGCTCTTTCGGTTATGCACTCTAAAGTGCATGCTCTTGATTGTCAGGTGAGTTGAGTAATCTAGAGTACTATTCCTATATTACAATGTGAAAGCTTGCCACATCCCGTAAATTCTTGAAAAAGCTTCCACACCTGAGTGACCGCTTTTGAAATTGGCCCCGCCTGAACAATTATCTTTGCAAGTATACCCCAGGGACGTAACTAAGGACTTACGGTACAACAAAATGTCATGAAGATGAATTTTCTTCAGATGGTATGGGGAGGAACTTACCAAGAGGCAGCAGCATTATCCACCGGTGAAAGTATGGAGCAATTTTTTTCATACTTGGCAAAATGTGGCATCACAACAAAAAATATGAATGCAGCAGGTACAATGTCATCAAATGTAGATCGTTGAAACAATCATAGCTCTTATTGTTGATTTGTTAATTTAGTATTTTTAAACTTTGCCTCAAATACAGCTCGAAATGACACTTTAACAGAGCGTATTGGATTCTGGAACAAGCGGAAAATTAACAATCTTGCAAATTCGCTGTCTGTTCAATACGCAAAGGTAATATTTCTGTTCTGAAAGGATTTATTTCTATTCTGAACGTGATCATCATCATATTGACTCGAATAAATTAGACAACCTTAAATACTTCTTTGTTTCAGACTCAGAAGAAGTTAGTGAAAGTTTCTGAGGAAAAGTCTGCTCTCTTAAATGAAATCGATGCAAGTGTAACTGATCTGATGATAGAGAATTGGGAGGCCGACTTAAAGCAAAAAGCTTCATGTAATAACCCCTTTTTCTGTCCAAAATTTCAAAGTCATGAAATTCATTACCTCACTTTGATAACCAATATTTTTGACGATCCTCAAAATTGATTTATTCCAGGCTCTCTGCAAAGAAGTAATACAGCTGTGATTACAAATCAGATCGAAAAGTATTTTAAACTAACACAAGCAATTCAAACAGCTAAATCTCTCACAAATTTTGCACAAACTACTGACAAAGCATGCAGTATAGTAATTGGTAATATATTTTCTTGTGTTGTTTCTATAATACCTGCGGAGCATGCTAATCTTTTTCACACAGCTATACACTCTTTATGTAACATAATAGGACAAGAAGACGTATTTGAAATGGTTTCAACCAAGCGAAAAGATTTGGAAACAAAGCAAAAAAAGGTCGCAGATCTCGAGAAGAAGCTACTCAGCGACAATTACAGTCGTGAAGAGCTTCTTCATGATGGGAAAAAACATGTCGTTGAGCATAACTTGAAGTTGATGAGAGACCGAATATTGCACCTATATTTGAATATAAACCAGCTGAATAACGAAATTTCCAGATTAGCAGGTACATGATGTGTAAAGTTAACATCTACTCTTACTTTGTCTGACATCCTCAATCTCACTAATTATCAAATGTTTAAGGTCCCACTGCTCGTATTTATTCAGATCATACACATAACTATCTGACGGAGTTGTATTTCTGTATTATTGGAGATCTCCCTAACTGCCATTATCTCTTATCTGACCCCAATAGCCATTTTGCCCTCTCCCTCCAACAAGGCCCGAACAGGGGCACAAGTGGCTGTCCTTTGCCCATTTCTTTAGGTTTCTAGGAACCGAAGAGTGCTTTCTTTAATTATTAAAATTTTTGTTTTACAACAATGCACATTGTGTTGTTAGTGAAAAATTGAAAGCAACAGATTAGATCAGGGGCGAAAATTATCGGGATGCGGGGGTTGAGGTTTGAAATCTCAGAGCAGTCATGCATACACCCCTCAGTCAAACAGTCAAATAGAGGTTTGTTTTATAAGAATTGGTTCTTCGGTGATCCTTGAACGGACAGAGAATTTCGTTCGAATTAGATAATGTTCGAATTACACGAGTTCCAGCATTATGTTATGTATAACATTATAATTTTGTTTATTTTATCACATAAACGTAATACAGGAGTGTTGCTTAGCATTTTACAATATAATAGTGCTTTGTTTTAATGCTACACCCAAGAGTCTTCCTTATACCCTGGTGTGTTTCTGGCATCTCTACCTCCCCACACTCCCCTTTGTAAGGGAAGCAAAAATATTAATTTTGATCATGGATATTAAGTATGAACATTTTCTTCAAGATACTTCAAAGAAGAGAATTCAGTTGCGCAAGACAATGTCCTCAAATAAATTATCACTTGGAGTCACCATCGAGAAATACAATGTTGTGGCAAGATTGCAGGAAGCGCAACACAAAGATCTTATTATGGAAGATGTGCTTTGCGGCAAGTTTCAATGGAACAAGGACCCAGGTTGGTTTCTTAATTTTCCCAATGCACCTAACTTTTATAATTTTCTAAATGTATATTTAGTTAGGCATTAAATACTTTCTGAATTGATTAGCCCAACCAGGTATTCCTGAATGGAAGAAAAAAAACATCGTTGACAAGCATGCTTTGGTCAAGCGCAGTAAAGAAGAAATTGTCTTGTGCGTTGAGGAAATGCGAGCCTATTGTGCGTTTTACAAGCACAAAATTATTATTTTGCAAGAAGATATCGACAAACTGAAGAATCAAATAAAAGGTTTGCATGTTTAATATAAGCTGCATTGTTACTTTGCTCGGGCTTAATATTTGCTGCAAATCACTGTTTTCTATTATGAGCTTAGTTCTTAACATGCCAAATTGCAGGTATGAATGAACAAAATGAAAGGTGCTTTGATGAAATAAGCAGTCAAAATCAACCAGAAGAAGTAAGTGAAAATTTTACAACAGAAATGTTCATTACGTTAGGATCTAGGGTTAAGGGTGGGATTTATTCTAGCAGTCTTTTCATAAAGGTGGGAGAAACACGTATTTGAGTTTTGTGGGAGTTTATGTTAAAGGCAGGTTTTTCATGTATAGAATCTGAAGAAATACTGCTTGAAAAAAAGTATTCCCGAACCACTTGGCTGGCATTGTTGCGCTAAAGTTTCAAGCGATTGCAGAATGCAAAGAAAGAGTTTCTGAAGGCGTGTTCCTGTTTAAGAACGTTCTTGGCAATTCTGAAGTCTTTAATGACCAAGATGACGTTGAAGATGATGAGTTTGAAGACGAGGGTGAAAGCGAAGAAGAAGAAGAAAATGAAAGTTTTGAGAAGTTACTATTGGGTAATATATGGCAATATTTCTAACAATGCTTTTTTATGCCTATTACCCTATAATGGGTGTGTATTATCAAAATATACATGGTCAATGACATAAAGATACCTGGACTTGTTTTCTTTAATACGCCATATGAATTTCTTCCAGACCAAGTCTGATAATTTTTGACGCCACTGGAAACAGAGTGAAGTATGGCACTTTTCATTTACAATGAAATTTTCAGGAAGACGTGACTGTTTATAACTTCTCTAATCCCCATCCATTGGTTGTCCATGACTATCTCGCTTGCCCATTGTTTGAAATTAAATTAAAAATTAAAGTGCTGCATTTATTATTTATTGAGAATATTATTGGCTAACTAACCATTATTCTCTTTTCACCAGGTGAGAGTTGATCAACTGAAGTAAAAGCGTGGTTGCTATGGCGAGACTTGAGAATGTGCGCAAAGAAATTTTCCGGAAGACTGCACTTTGTTATTTTGCAAAATCAAAGCAAAAGTTGACGCGTTTGTTGTCTTATTATTTGTTTACGAAGCCCAAAATTACCTTTGGATTTCTTTTCAGAAGAGATGGTATGATGGTTTGATTTCAGTTTTTAATTATGCTTAATAATATATTTTTTGAACTACTGGCGTAGGAGCCCCGTCCCCTTACTTTTTGCAAATGCATGATGCATGCTCTTTTATGGATTGAAAGAACGGTCTATCGTTAAACGTGTCATTTTGCATGCCCTTCTTATTTCAGTGCCCCCCCCCATTTTTTAGGACGCCCCTACACCCCTGTTTGTATAACTAAATATAGCATGTCTACTCTATCGCCTTTAATATAATTTTTAGCTGTTGGTCTTAAACTAATTTCACGTTAACTATGTAGTTTCAATAGTGTGGGAAATATTGCACCTACATATTTTGCAGCAGTTGTAATTAATTCTGAAAACGCGCGTAACCCCGCACAAACATTTTATGCGAGTGGCAGAGCCGAAAATTACACAAAAAGACAATGATAATTGATTTCATAATAACATTGATAATAACACAAACATTATAGTATATATATTACCATTCTAGTAACCACATTGAGCTGATGTCGCTAAGTATTTGATATGAACAAGGTAAAACAGAACAATTCAACTTAAAAGTACCGTGCGTGTATAAAACATAAATGAGTTATTGTTACTAAATAACTTCAAATAACAACAATTGTTTGTGCAAAATACTTTGTTCAAAGAAAGTTAACATTTAAAAAACGTTATATCTGTGACATAAAAACTTCAATTCTGTAACTGTAAGTTTGGAGCATATATAATTTCCCATCTTTTTTTACGCACATCTTTCCATCTTGTAAATCAACAATGAGCTTTGATTGCCAGCAAAAGAAGTGTTAACAACAGAAGAAGCAGACATCATAGCAGAAGAAATAACACTGGAAGGCAACGAATCAGAAGAGACAGTACCAGTTGATAACAATGAGCCATAGATACAGATGAAGTAGCAACAACAGACGAAGAAGCAATAGATACAGAAGAAGTAGCACAAGTTGACAAACGTGCAGGAGACACAGAAGAATCAACAACACAAGATAAAGAAGGAGAAGGTGCAGAAGAAGTAGCAACAGAAGATAAAAAAGCAAACAACTGAGACGTGGCACTAGAAGAGGAACAAGAAGTAGACATGGAAGAATCAGCAACATGAGATAAAGGAGGAGAAGGAACAGAAGAAGTAGCAACAGGAGATAAAGAAGCAATAGGCATAGAAGGTATAGCACCAGAAGACACAGGTAAGTTTAAAACAGATGATGGAGCAACTGATAATGGCTCTATATTATCATTATCATCAGAGGTGTTAAAATTTGGAGAATCAGGAGCCTGAGAAGAAGAATCACAATTGGTCACAAGTGTATTTTCAACTGCATCTGTTGCTCTGTTCATTGTGTCGTCGTTAATCTCCTTACAATCATCTCCTGAAAAACTCACACTTGAGATTAGTAGTCAAGAAAAAAGATAAATTTTTAAATACAGCCAATAAAAATTCAATATTATTCAAAAAATACCTGCCATGAACTTTCTCATTGCTGACATGAATATCCCTTTGCTGGCATTCAGCAACTTTTCCCCTTGACCACGAGTACCATAAGCATGCGAAAATATACGCTTTGGCTTATCCCTTGCTCCCTTAACTTCATGAAAAAGAAAAGTGATTGCTGTCCAGCCACTTTTTGTAGAGAGCTGGTCCATCTTTAATAACAAAAGAAAGAATTTTCAAGTGCTGCTTAAAAGTCATAGAGGATGGTTTACAAATAAAGTTTATATGATCAAGTTACTTTCTGTCCTACTAGGACATTTTACTCACTCTTTCATAAATCTTTTCTTTAATGTAAGAATCTTTCATGCTCTTTGCATGTTGTGATATCTTTTCCCAGTCCTTTTTCTTAGTGGGAAAAGGATTTTGACAAAGGCAACAGCTTTTGGCCCTAAGACCATTTGGAGAGGAGCATGAGCTACATGTTTTCATACCATCTCTCTATATAGTATCAAATAAAAACAAAAGCAGTTATTATTACTTCTTAAGAAAATCATATTTGATCTCAAAGTAAATCTATCAATTCAATTTACAAATTTACTTTTGCCTTCTTTGCTTCAGAGACAGCTGAATCTGAAAAAATACAATATTGGCTGGATAAATATATTGAATTCCTTGTAGACAGTAGAAAATCGAATATACTCATAAATAGGGATTCTTCAAAAAATAGAGCAAATGATACTATCGCATCCTGTCCTGGTTGGGGCTGCCAGGCGGAGCGATGGGCCTAGTAGGTCAAAATGATACTGAATAGCAAAACATCGCAACTATGTGTTACGTTATCACACTGCTGTTTGTTGCACTTACCATTACCAATAGCTTCAAATTCTTCATTGATTCGGCTCGTCTTTGCCATAATGCCAGAAAAAAATATAACACTATTATAATATTATGGATTGAAAATTGAATAATACTATAGCTATGGAGAACTCCACGTGAATAAAATGTGACAAAATGTTGCGGGAAAATTGCTTCCCGCCAATAATACCTGTCGCTGTGATGGTCTGGACACAGGCTATTACACTTTTTTTTTTTTTTTTTTTGATCATGATCTTAGTGCTACATTTATTTAACATGACCCAAGACCCAATTATACAAACAGTCAATGTAAATAATAAAAGGTTGCGTATATTGATAGTGTATGTAAATAAGTGGAGACCATGTTGCAGGAGAAGAAGTAGGTGTCCGAGGACACGCATGGGCAGTAGAATGTGTTAAGATCGCGCATGCGCGAGAGTCTTCGAGAATTGAAAAGAGCATGAACAGTAAAAAATAATCGAAAACTATAACGGGAAGGTTGTGGAAAGTTAGTTTGAAGTTGCAAAACATCGCCAAAGCTGATAAAAAACCCATAAAAAGCTTAATAACTAAAAAACGGTTTTGTTTATGAAAAAGATTTTTACAACAATAAAAAGAAGATCTCTTGATTATATTGAATGAATTATTTCATATTTTTAATGCACTTATAAGATGATAGGAATTTGTTAAATAAATCGCAAGAAAACACAAAAATATCGAGGAACTGGCAAATTCACGTTCTCGGCTCGAGATTGAATTCAAAGAACCAATCAGAAACTTTCGAATGCGACGTTGGAATGTACGCGTCAAATCTCTTTCAATCCGAAGACTTAGACTCACTACATTGCGTCCCTGTGCCTCGCTCGTTTTTACTCGCTCGTTTGAGGGACTTATGGACTTTCAGGTCAAAAACTGTCCAAAAATCTCCTCTCCCGACAAATTTTTGTCGGCTCAATCAGATTGCAGCATTTGGCTTTTAAACAATGGCTATTGTTCTTTTTGACCAATCACGTTCAACCACAACTTAGGCCATGTAAAATTAGGTTTAACTCGATATTTTACGGACCAATCTGGACTATAAGAAGTGGCGTGCGTGGCGTCAATTTTTAATTCAAAAACAAAATGGCGGGAAAATGCCAAAGCTGTGAGAAAGTTCAAATGGATACAAACTCAATAAATTTTCGTACTTTCCCGAGAAATATTGACAAAAAAGTCCTCACCAATTCTTTGTTTTTGTATATGGGTCTTGCACAGGTTAAGGTAAAAACTGCTTTTCATTTGACAATTTTATTTCATCAAGAGGGACTTGCTGTACTCATGATTACGAAAAACAACACGCGTGTATTCACCACCAATTAAGAAAGCAAAAAGCATTTCATACTTTCATGTATTATTACATATAAAACTACATACTAATAATCTCATTATCAAGAAAAATTGTTCTATAGTCAAAATTATTTTCACTAAATAATTCAAAGTAAATATTGAGTACCTATATATCAAAGTTACTTCTTCCAATTCAGAAAAACCAAAAGTAAAGTTAGAAATTATGGTTCATTGAAGCGTGTTAATTTACTGATAAATACTAGCCCTTTGTCCTTCAGCTGACCATGTATCTGGGATTTAATCTGTGAATGTAACAATGAAAATAATTATTTTTCATTGTTCATAAAATAACCCAAAAAATGAATTTGTCGGCTCGTCAAAGGCCTAGACATGTTTATCAAACCAAACATGAAATCAAGCTAAACAACCGCTGGTAATTTGCAAAATCCAACAAGAACTAAATTGGAAACTAAAAATGAAACTTACCTGTTTCTATACTTCCAAATAAAAAACCTTGGATATGCAACCATTTGCATCTTTCGTTTCAAATAAAATGAAAACTTGTTCAACAGCTCAGAGGCGGCAACACAAAATATTGAAATTTTTAAGTCCTCCCGGCACTTTCCAAGTTTTAATCTTGTAGCATTACATCAGAGCGAGGCTTTAATTTTTTGGACAGTTTTTGACCTGTAAGTCCATAAGTCCCTTGTGTCGAGCGAGTTGCGAGCGAGGCACAGGGACGCAATGTAATGAGTCTACCGAAGACTCGAAACCGAAATAAGTAATTCCCTCGGGGAAATCCCCCTGACGTCACATTCAAATAATTTTTTCAGAGGCAGAAAAATTCCTGCAATCTGATTGGCTAATGAAGATGACTCAGCAAAATTAGGAAATCACTGAGCCCCACATTCGAAAGATTTTTCCAGAAGCGGGGAAATCCCCTGACGTCACATTGAAAGATTTTTCTAGAAACAGAAAATCTCTGTAATCTGATTGGCTGATAGCCAAGATTTCGAGTCACTTTAAAACAAAACTTGAAATGGACATTATTCAAAACAAAATGTGCAAGCTGTTGAAGAAACTATTTTAACACGTTTCAAGAAGAAAGACGCCATGAAAAAGAGACCATTTTCTGCATTAGCAAACAATAATATCTAAACCTTTTTATAAGCATTGTTATATCCTACTACTATATGGAAATGCTGGAGTACTATTAAATACAAGTTCATTCACAGCAGCATCCTCAGAATCACTAGCTTCCTCTTCTTCGTCATTCTTTGCTTGACGTATGATGAGATATTTTCTTTTCTCAATAGCATAATCTAAGGCCTCTTGCATATCCATATCATCTTCCCTCTGTGCTTTTTGCATCGTTGCTATAACTGCAGTTACAACAGCATCATTTTCAAAACTTCTATTATATAAAAATCTACGTTTGAAAACTTGCAAATGTTTTCATCTTCATCCACTTCCTTACGCATAGAAGGCCATACATTCCCAAAGGAAGATCCTCATCAGTGTTGACAGTTTCATCATTATCATGATCACTTTCAGCTTCTATCTCATCATCTGAGTCAGACTCTTCACTGCTCTTTC
>RQOL01000756.1:82289-138716 GCA_013076295.1 Sanderia malayensis | reverse complement strand
TTCTTCTTCTCTCATCCCCTTTATCTTGATTTTCTTGGCTGATTCTCGCAATTCTGCCATGACAGGATCGAATTATTTTAGCCCTCTTCTATTTGTTTACTTCCAGCACGTATCTCAAACTCAAAATTCTTTTTCAGCAGATTGCTAGTTACAAGTTACATCATAATATAAAATAAAGTTGTGTAAAAATACAATCATTAATTATAAATTCTTAATTACAAAATTATCAGGAAAAAACAACTGATTACTATACTTAGCTGATGGACATATGGAAAGAACTCAGATAGAGCTTTCAAAGCCATATGCCCAGTTAGTTGACGTGATTTGACAATACATAAGTTTAATTTTGGTTTGGATATTAACAATACGAAACAGCAAAGCTTGAAAAAATAAAGATAAAAAGAAAAAAAAAGTGATCATAGAAAGAAAAATAATGATCCTATAATAAGAAAAAAATTCATTTTTCAGTAAGAAAAGGTAGATAACCACCTTAAGCCCCCCCTAAAAAATCAATTTTCCAAATAAGGCCCCCTTCCCTCGAATAAGACCCCATGAGGGTTTGTTCGAGGGAAGCATAAGTGCAGAATAATATCTTATTTCGAGAACAATAGCTAAACAGTATCACTTCCTTTAGCCTGTCAACAAGACCCAATTTCAAAGAAAATAGTGATCTGTTTAGCGGAGCCTTAAATCTTGTTCAAAGCACAGTGAAACAATAAGCTTATTATTTTTTATAATTATTGATTTGACAACGAGGCTGCATTAATTTATGTATTTAATTGCGCAACACAATGTGCCAAAAACAAAATTAAAACAAACCAGATTACAAAATGGCGTGTGCTGTGCCTACTGTGGCGTATCTCAATATGAATGAGTTTCATGAGGCAGTTGGGCTGGCATGTTATATGCAGGATGTGAAATCTTTTTATCCAGAGCAAATTGAAATTTCAGTGCCCCAACGGGATATGTCAAGTCTCTAATTTTTCAGAGTTTACCCGTGATGATGGATGCGGTAAAGGATCAACTGGTCGAAACGTCGATGACAATTGTTATATCTCCATTAAAAGCGTTAATGATGGACCAAGTAGCAAAGTTGAAGCAGAGAGGTATCACTGGTGCAGCAATTTATGAAGGACAGAGTGAAGAAATCCTTGATGATATTAAAAATGGCACCTATTCGATCATTTTTGCCTCCCCAGAAAGTGTCCTTGGAACTGAGCATTGGAGGAATATTTTTCATCAGATTTTTTCAAGAAAAACTGCAGGAAACTCCTTGTTGTAGACGAGGCACACTGTGTTGTTCATTGGTATGTTTTTAAATTATATAAATTATATATATTGGGGATGTTTAGTATAGCTTTGACAGCAAAAGTAAGTAAAAAGACTTTGAGCTTGATAATTTGCTTTGTATTCTACTCTAAGACTGTGGAAGGAAATTTGCTTTTCCCAGCACCAAATTTGGTTTTTATAGGTAATACACAAATATTTTGAAGGATTACTGAGTTTCATGAAGTCATTGACTAGTAATGACATTGTAACCACAAGAAAATTGACAAAGTGTTAAATATACTACCTTTATTATTAATATTAATAGCCATAATACACTACATTATTAAACATATGGCAGCTAAGCAAACATAAAGAGATAAATGCTAAATATATATATCTAAACTAGAATAGAAGCAAGAAAGTAGACATCTACAGCGCACACGTCACAACCAACGAAAACACAATTGGGAAAATCTACATCGACCTGACCGAAGGAACATTTAAAAAACAATACACACAGCACAAACAATCATTCCGTAACAGTAAATACGCCAACAGTACCGAACTATCGAAACACATCTGGGACCTCAAAGACAAGAACAAAGAATGTGACATACAATGGACAATTATCACCTCGGCCAAAGCTTACAACAACATCTCCAAAAGGTGTGATCTCTGCCTTACCCAAAAACTTCACATTATCAAGGCAAACAATGACTCACTTTTAAATAAACGTTCTGAATTAATCTCCAAATGCCGACACGAAAATAAATTTTATCTTATGAACAATAGACCCTTAATACCCCAATCAACCTCTATGTATAAATAACTTTCTTTGTTTTAAATTCTCACACCTGATGTACATAAATATCGTTTCAAACCGGGATGCACTTCATTATAGTCTGTCTGATGATTGTGAAAACATGAAACTCAGAGTAACAGAGAACTAAGTTTACTTTCTTGCTTCTATTCTATTATTGCTCTGTACTTCTGTACATTGAGCACTGTGATGCCAGTATAGACAGTAATAATCTATAGATATATCCAAACTATATATAGCAAGGTTATTTCAGTTTCCACATAAATCTTCATTCTTGAAACATTAAAAAATCACATTTAGTTGATAATTGTTATGAGTAACATCTTATTGGCAATTCATGATGTATTTGCAAATTTTGAGCTGGATGAAATGAACCTCATTACATATACTGAAAGAAATGAAGATTTGCCAGATGACTGGATTGATATAAGAGATGACCCAGAGGCTCTGAATTTTGACAGTGCTTCATTTTTACAGCAAATTATGGATGTTTCAGTTGATTCTGAGAATGAAAATGTTGATTCAGGTGCAGTTGTAGGAAATGTTATATCAGATATCAAATTTTAATTTGATTTTCCAGTTCATATTAACAGAATTCTTGGCCTGTATTTATTTCTGGGCTACAAGGTGGCAAGATTTCTGTACATTCCAGGTTACATCTCCTCCAATCCATTTTAAGTGTCAGGATGAAGAAAATCTAGCCTGCTGTTTTTTTGGATAAGGCAGTTTTCTTGTTCTCATTAATCCATGGAAACAACCCTTTCATATCCATATCTGCTATTAAACTTTGTTTTATATCTCGATAGCATTTCATTTTCCTGCCAGGATTTTTTTCAGAGCATGCTGTTTCATTAGTTTTTCCACGATTTTCTGCAAGTCCTTGATTGGAATCTTGGAAATGTGTTTCCTAGCCTTACAAAACATCTTGAATGCAGCATCCCAATTGCTAATCAGCTCTCTATTCACCACAAGTGCTTTGCAGTATCTGTTAATTGTAGCCTTGTTAGCTACGTTGGGACCAAGCCTACGTTGGGACCCAGTATATTTTTTACCATTCCATTTTAAAAAACTGTGTGTACCATCTTTCTTTAGATAGAACAGCATGAACTTCCAGCATCGAATAACTCGTTTGCCATCTTCCATGCTTATTGCATCATGAAAATTATATATCGCCATGCCCAATTCCAATAAGCTTCATTGGTAATTGTACAGGTCATCTGTGGCACTTTTGTGAATGTTTGTCTCCTTCCCTCTCTGACTATCATGGCTGAACTCGTGCTCATGACGACTCTTGCCATCAAATTTAAAAGTCTTTCAACAACCAGTGTATCTGCATGGGTACCTTCCATCTGTACTCATATTTACTTGAATTTCAAGTTCCTCTTTCGTTTGTTTTTTAATATCAGCTCCATGTGATCTTTGTGAATGATGTGCTGATCAACAATTGTTGAAGCCAGGTTATAAGGAAAACATGTCTGACTTTCTTTGTTCTGGGACATTAAATCTTCTGGAAATTTGTCTCCATTGGGAATATCATGTATTTCTGCCATACCAAGCTCCTCCAAAACTGCAGCGATCACTCTTGCTTTGATTTCCAGGAATAAAAATTTCTTTGATGCAGATACTCTGGATTTAACATCCCTACCAACATTTCTTCGATTTACGAGTTTAGCATCACTGAACAAAGTGGATGCACCAGTCAATGAGCCACCAGAATAAAAATTGTCAAATGCAAGCTGCAAACATAGAAATGGTATAGTTGTTAGTGATGAACTGAGAGTTTGTATGGCACATTAACGTGGGGCAGACTATAAGTGTGCACAAGTTGCGGACAATAAATGCTAAATACTGTTTCAAAAATTGTTTACAAGCTTACATAGCTCACGAGGCAGAAATTTGAATTTAATATGTATTTCGTATTTCTCTTTTTACTGTTACAACTACTCAATTCTTTCCTCAATTAAGTCCTTTTATTAAATGACAGTTTAAAAATTGACAAAAAAATGAAAAAGTAGCTTTGCAAACTTGTAGAATTTTTCACATTTCCTAATAACTTACTTGAAGGAATTTCATTCTGCATGAAAATCTCCAACTTCAAAGTGAAGCCCCTCAAGTCGTTGTTCAGCATTGACACCATTGGAGATCTGCAGTAAGCAATTGACTCCTCTTTCACCAGGAAGCTGATCACCCACATTCCCCTGTTCCTCATAAAATATTCCATCATTCTTCTCTGCATACGGCACAAACTTATGAAGTTCCTGGGGGTATCTTTTGGATCATTTTCATTTTCGAACAGTAGTCCTTGAAAAGTCTGTAAAATTACGAAACCTGAAGTAAATACTAGGTAAAGTATATATATATATACTAGGGGTCATCACTCGCTTCGCTCGTTCGCCCCAGCCCGTCTAGTAAAAAGAGCTTAATGTGGTTGGCGCTCTTCGCGCGCTGCATTCGCTCGCGCTCATGCCCACCGATTAGATTCGCTCGCTCCGCTCGCCTAAGAGTGTGTCATCAGGAACCGGTGATTGGATGGTGCGCGCTGCATTCGCTCGCGCTCATGCCCCGTTCAACTGATTGGTTTGCTGTGCTCGCCTGATAGTCTGTTGTTGAGATTAGTTAACTGGTTGGTACGCATGCGCGTGTTCTATTTGCTTTTGCTTCCAGTAGTATAGCACACTTTTGAGGGTATATGAATAGAGATTGACAGATTAGCCTCGTTTTGAGAAATGTAGTCTCGTATTGGTGGACAGGCAAAAAGATCATATAGTGGCAATAAACCTCTGAAAACACAATACTTTTGGTGAAAGGGTAGTGAAAAGCTAATTAATGTAAATCGTAAGTTAACTTAAATTTGACTAATATACATAGATCATCAGATGAGGTTTGATATTGGGCAAGAGTTTCATTTGAATCACAATGACGTAGGTAATACATTGTCATTTTAGCAGTTTCCCTTTCAGTCAATGATTATGGGGCGATAGCCTGTCACAAAAGGCTAGTGGAATTAAAATGTGATTGAAACTTACCTAGACAAAATTCTCTTTCCATGAGTTTGTTAAGGATTCCATTGATGACATTGACTGCTTGGGTTCAGCACTTCAGCATTTGTTTCACTAAGTATCATATGGGAAAAAAGAAATAAATAATAACAAAATTAAATGACAATACAAAGGTGCCAAATAATACAGGACAATAGAACATCATGATAGTTGTGAAGCTACATTGATTGATTCCCCTTGTGGATTACTTGAAAAACATGTTTGAAATGCCAAATCTGTGAAAATTATCTTTGTTTTCCTACATAACTTGATGTACTAATAGAAAGAGGTAGATAGAGATTGTTTATGAATTAGTGGAAACAAACTTTCATGCTGTTGTAATATATTTTCATTGGCTTTCTGCACTTGTGCATTAACAGGTTGGTAAATGTCAATTGTTAAGTGTTAAGTGTTCATCTAATGCATGAATAATTAATTAGATGACCTGACAGTGTGTGTATGTAACATCCAGGCTAGTTTTCCTAGAGCTTAATACAATTATTGTATGTAACACATAGAGGCAATGAACACAAAGGAATCCATAAAGTGGCAAATACTGGAAAAATTATTTTGAGTCCAAGCTTGTACTCGTAGGCACATATAGTCAGGGCACCAGAAATTTATTTTTGAAACAGCGGAAATGTAAAGTTGTAAAACAATTGTTGAGGTTTGCACTTTGCATGGCCTAACCGAAGAAACTGTCGTGTCGTTTTCGGGGCAAAGGCAATCAGTGAATTTTGGATGGCCTAATCAAAATTAAACTGGTGATTGGATTGCAAATAGTTAAATATAAGATGTAAATGCATTCACTTACCTGTAAGACACATTGAAAATGTTCTCTGTAAATCTGGAGATTTACAGAGAAATATAAGTTGTCCTCTTGATAATTTTTTTGTGATGGCAAAGTTAAGCTGTTTCATGAATCAAATTGATATTTCATAATAAGGCCTTTCAAAAGTTAGCGGTGCCATTGATGGAATTGAGGCCAAAGTGTTTTCAAATGTAATATAATGGCCTCGTTTAAATGTCCAATAAACTGCTATTATTGGTTGTACATGTAAGATAAACTACAGAAATGCATCTCATTAAAAATTAACAATGATGAAGCTTATTAGATACTAAAACAGAGAGTAGATTAATGCAGCAATTTTTTTGTATATGATACATTAGTAAAAAAATAGTAATCAATTAATTATCATTCTTGACAGTTATCAATAGATGGTGAAGATGAATGAGAGATAATTGGTTCCGTCTGTAGATTGTATTAATGTCTTCATTCATCATGTGGAGTGTCCAGCGATGTTGACAGCATTGTTCAATATCAAATTTACACTCGCGTGGCACAAATCAACGACACGGATGTCTGTTCTCTCGATGCTTCGTGCGTTCTCACCATTAAGTTTGGTCATAGTAAAAAAAGAAGATTGCCGGTTACATTAGTTTAAAGCTCGAACACCACCTTGTTCTGGAATGACGAAGTCGGCCGGTAGCTGAGGAAGGTGATCGTAGTTGCTGATTGACAAACCATGGACCTTCAAATTGTTGTCAATATCATGTAGACATTGATACATGTGTCTGTCTTGGAAGGTTATGTCTGGATTGTTGAGTTGATCACGTCTGACAAAGTCTTCACTCATTGCTTCCTTGAAGGTGTCGAAGAGTGTTCTTATGTCTGAAGGCGTTTGAAAGAGTAGCAATGTGGCAAACAACTGTCTGAGTTGTGGTGGCATATTAAAGATGACTGTGTCGTGTAAACAGCGTGTGATTTCGGCATCATCTTCTAAAAGCCCTAAAGCTAATGCTGCATCTTTGAAGGAGTCACATAGATTACCTTCTACCGTTCGAAGGTGTTCAAATGACGTAGCTCCTCGTTTATGCAAGAGCAAAAGTCTGAGGGCGAATTTTTGCTCGCAAGGTCTAGGCTGCACTTGAGTTACTCTACCAATGATTGGCATTGTTCTTCGTTGTCTGGCTGTCCATGTTTTTGAACGCTCCTGGAAGACATAGTGCTCTGGTATCTCATGATAGAGGTACTGACGTGCAGCTGGATCTTGCTGGTTGAGTTCAAACCATGCTGTAAGTGTTGTTCTATCACCAATGTTGTTGAGCCTTTGTTCGTCATCATTGTCATGAAAGATGACTTGTTGCTCAAATGGTAGATGAACAGAAAGCCGTTTAACTAACTATGTGGCTTTTGTCGTGTATGGGGAACTGCATAAGCCGATAGACAGCTTCATGTGGTCCAACATATCTTGCGTTGATGTATTGGCGCACCTCGTCGTGTTCAATGTCTTGAGGTACTTGCTGTTGATTTTCTTCAAGAATTTCAACATGTGCCATATCATGTCCTTTGTGGATATATTTGAAGATGTACTTGACACTTTTTACTGTACTGCAAATTTCCACGTTGATATGACACTGATATTTGATTAGTAGGTGTCTGTTGCGTGGCACTACCCAGGTATCATCCAAAATGCGATTATTCACATTGACTGGATGAAGACAGCGTCGTCTATAGAGAGGATAGCCGTTGACATTGATTTGAGTGTCAGCAACTTGTTCTTTTGGAAAATGCTTTTTGCATTTGTTATTTTCCATGCACACGCATCGAGGATTTAAAATTCCACAGGGTCCATGTGTCATGTGTTTTAGGACCAACTTGTGATATTTTGCATCCTGTGGGTCTGGAATCTCTGCTGATATCAGTTGATCCACCTGATAATGAATATGATAATCAACAATTTTATAATAGAAATAACGTACAGAATAGTTGTACTGTGGATTGCGTATAAATGTCACAATAAGAGAAAGAATTATTAGTGTTTGCAAATATTACCTGTTGTGGTGTTCGTGGTTTATCAGCTTGCGAAAGAAACAGGATCATGTGTGCGTGTGGTAGTCCTCTCTTTTGAAATTCTATGACATATACATGTGCTGTGACATGTCCAAGAATGTGCTTGTGCAGAATGTCTTCAAGTAGTTGTTTGAGTTTGAGTTGAAATACTCGTGTGACAATGTCCGGTCGATCATTGGCCGTCTGGTGTGGTAGAATGTTTTCTTCTATCTCCTTCCATTTAGGATTGGCAGTCATTGTGAGGAAGATGTCTGGCTTGCCATACTTCCTTACGATTGTCATTGCATCTTGAAAATGTTGATACATGTTTCTTTGGCTGCCTGGAAAGGATGATGGTAGAATGATAATACAGCCAACATCGATATAGATGGGCTGATTCGGATTGTTAACAAACTGTATCCTCTGTCACCATGAAAGAACATCAATGGATACGTGAGAGGATCAGCACTTGGACTGGTTGCGTAAATCTTCATGAGATCTCTGTGTCTTGTTTGAACTTGCAGTTCTCTGTCGTCAGGATTTGGTGCACCTCCATTTTGTACAGTATATATAGCTGCAATTTCTCTGGCAGTTGGATTATCGTATCTGCGATCTTGTTGTGGGCGACCTGTGATGATCATTTTGAATGTTGGAATAGGCTGATTGTTTGCAATAGCTTGCTGCCGCTGTTCCTCCAATATTTCACCCATGCTTCGATAATGCTGTGCAAATCGATTGACTGCCATTAATTCATTCTGGAGAAGTGCAACGATGTCAAAATCAAGATGTTGTTCTCCTGCAGTGTTTTGCCGTTCCTGCAATGCTTGTTGCGTATCCATGATGTAAAGTTCTGCATACTTTCTGGATCTGTCTGTTTCGGTTACACCTAGTAATTGTAAATGAAATATACTTAATACATAACATAGGAATAGAAATATGAGTTTTAGGGTAGAAATCATAAGTGAATAATTAGCTATGTAAAATATTGTATAAAAGAAGTGGATTGGTCAGTTACCAGTCATGTGATATGCCTTTCCGTGAATTGTGATAACTGGTGGTCCAGCTCTGGCATGACGTACAATATTAGCCTTCCATGATGCCATGGCCATTAATGAGTTGTATTGGCGGAAGTGCTTTAAGAAATGTGTCGATTCGGCTGTATCACCAGTATATAAATGCATGACATTGACTGGAGGTGGTTGAATTGGATCCAGAGTGATTAAACCTCCCATGCAACACTTGTTGTATTGTTTTCGGGAGTTAAGTTCTTCTTTGAAGTACTTTGCACCACAATGAATGCATGTTCTGGTCATTTTATTCAAGTGGTGTGGTAATGGCGAGAAGGGGATGAGGTTTTCAGCTTCATTGTTCTCAGGGACAGGGTTGTCAACTTGCATTTGTTGATCTTCAACAGGTTCTGGTATCTGATTTTCATCGGGTACTGGAACCGCGTCTTGCATCTCGATGTCTGCAGGTTGTTCTGGTGCTTGAAGCTCTTGGTTCTGAATAGGAAGTTCTTGGTTCAGAATGGGAAGCTCTTGGTTCTGAATGGGAAGCTCCTGGTTCAGAATGGGAAGGTCTTGGTTCAGAATGGGAAGCTGATTGTTCAGAATGGGAAGCTCTTGGTTCTGAATAGGAAGCTCTTGGTTCAGAATGGGAAGCTGATGGTTCTGAATGGGGAGCCATGGGATCTGAATGGGAAGCTGTGGCTCCATGCCCATCTCCATTGGCTGTATCTGTGGAAGGAGATACTGTGCTGGCTGATATTCAGGGCTTCTAGCTGATGGTTTTCAAGCTGCAATTGTTGAAGATCGTTGACTGCTGCAAGTGGGTTATCCGCATTTCCTGTCTGTTGAGGCTGAAGCTGCTGATTGATATGTCTGTGATGCTGCATATTCTCCCGCACTTGATTTCTACGCCTGGTGCCGGTTATACTTCTCTTGGCCTTGCGCGGCATGGTGCACGTTGTGGTATGAAAGAGAAATATGAACTATGAGATATACAATTAGGCCAAATTATTGTAAATGTTATTGCTTCTTGACAATGGTCTTAATAGCAACAACAATGGTGATAATTATAGCCTTCTGTAAAGCTGAAACACAAAGAAGTAAATATCATATATTTCAAGGGTTCAATAATGATAAGTTGAAATTGCTAAAGAAGTAAATGGAAATTATTGCTATACAATCTAATTTATGTTAAATGAACATGCTTACGTTTAAACTGTGGTCGTTTCTGTTATGAAAACAGTCACTAAATAGGAATAGAGTAAATTTATAGTTAAAATATAAGTAGTAAAGGAAATGAATAATGAACAAAACTCGAAATACCTGAATAAATAAAAATGGACCGGTTGAATCGAGTGCAGCAGTTTTTAATAACTTGTTGAAACACGATTTGAGAAATTGTTATTAATATACTTACTACCAATGAAGGAAACACTGAATGAACGAAATAGTTTGTTGTACATAGGGTCATTTGGAAAGAGAGAAATAAAAAATCAAAAAAATAAGTTTATTTTGTCGAAATGAGTTTGTGAAAGAGAAGTGTCCGTTATTTGAAAATAGATTTAGCTGGGCCTTTATTCATAAGAAAAACAAACAATTAAAGAGTTAAATATATCAGTGAGCAAGGAAAACTGTTGTCAAATAATAAATTTCTTACCGAGCCTTGTGTCTTTCAAATCTACGGGTAGAAACAAAAGAGAAATCACAATAGTGGTAAACTTAAAATACTTGATAAAGAAATGATACCTGCACAAACGTAACGTGACCTGTTTTTGTAATTAAAAGCACACCAGGAAAAACAATAATTTTTGTCATATGAGACGAAATAGTGATAAATAATCGGGTTAGCTTGTAGTTATTAAAACACGTTGAAAGTAGGTACTTACTCAGCGATAAATATAAGAATAAGATTAACTATAATTATAGCCTTCAGAAAATTTGGCCGGTTAAAAATAGACAAAATCTATAATTATGGAGGCGGGATTTCTATTGTACTACATCGCCTCCGTGATTGGTTTATACCCGTCATGTGATAAAAAAGGAGGGAAAAATCTCGTGGAAAGGGATTTCCCCTTCGTTCTTCTGACTTTTAAAGGTGGGAAGGAGAAGATTAGCACGTGATAGACTGGTTGGACTCAAAGAGATAGGAGATAAGATAAGAAACATTATAAACTTTGAAATTTATGTTATGTTCATTTTACCGAATATTTACGGTTGGTTTAACAATATTAATACTTTTTAAACAATATATATTGTTCAATTCGGCAAGTTGATAGACTTGGAGGGTGGAGACCACAGGGCTTCGATGCATCAAGTTGATAAAAAGTGGCCGCAGTTGGAGGGTGACATAGCGTCTGGGGTATAAGCCTCGTTAGCACCGTAAATGATGTAAAATACGATCTCAGTAGTTGTGTTATGGAGTGGGCACGTGTGCACGTCTCGTCTGTCCCTGCAAGAAAAAGACAAAGGAAAAGAACAAAGACAAATGAAACAAAAGAAACGTTGTAACAATCTCTTGCGTGACTGAATTTTATTCGCAAAATTATTATTATTATATTGTAAGTAAAAGGCTGTGTGGCAGATAGCGTTGACGACCAAAGGAGGGGACAAAATCGGAGGAATAAGAAAAATGGTAATAATATTATTTGATCTTTGTCAGTCTTTTCAATCAAACACTATTAAGCAAACTATAATGAGTTATGGTTTGTTTAACTTGAATTGTTATCTATCAATTATAGAATTTGTACATATTGAAAGAGAATATGCATCCTTTCATAAAAATTAGTCAACATGCATGGCAGGCCTGGGTAAGTTTGTAACTTTAGTTTTTCTATGAAATTTTCTTAGAAAAGAAGGGAAATTCATGTTGTAAATTATTGAAACTGTGTGTTTGGTTAATGGTTTCACTTAATTTTATTGTTGCAGGTGTTGATAGCTGAACAGAAAAGGAAAGGATGTCCCTGCTTGGTTTTTTGTGTGGTAAGTGTCTAATTAATATGTGGGTTTTAGTATTAGAACAATAATATTTGAATGGAACTGAATATAAAAATGAACTGAATTTGGAACTATTTAAACAGGAAAAAGCATTGACCATGCATAAATATGGGAAATTTGTGAGATTGATTGGTAGGCCGAAAAAAGGTATGTTATTATGAGTATGAATAATTCATGCATGAGCAAGGCCACTAAGCTACATAACAACAAAACTACAAACTATAAAACTACATAACTACAACCTATCGAACAACATAACTACAAACTAAAAACTATTTACAAACTATCTACAAACAGTAAAAACCTGCATATAACATCCTCCATCTTATTTTGTAGGCTATTTTGGTTGTGAAGAATGAAAAACAATGGGTAAACTATAAGACAATATCATGTAAATATGACTATGAAAAAATACATAGAAAAATGGAATATTGGGTGATAGGTTGCTACAAATAGGAGGTTCTTATATGCAGGTTTTTACTGCATAACTATATAGAATATCTACATATTAAAATATGAGATTTTAACAATTTTGGCACCACGTGCCAATTGGGCCTGCTCAGCCGTAAGTTGGTGGGAAGGGTTTTGGGCGACCACCTGCCCACCCTCCTTTTTGCCGGGCTTCCTTTTTTGTTGGCCTTTGCCAATCTTAATAAAAGCCTCTTTTTGTGTTCTGTAAATTAACACACATAAGATTGATATGTTAAAGGTTGTTAACATTTTGTAAAAAGATGCAATGCCATTGTATAAGTGTGTATCATAAACATGTGAAATACAATGTAAAAAGGTGTACATACACAATTTCATTTGTTGGGATTCTTCTCCCAGTGGCGAATACAAAATTAAAACGTTTGCCGGCCAATTCTGGGAATTGGTCGGCACAGTTTCTCTTTAGAGTAGATATACTACTATATGTTATTTCCTAGGAGAAAAAGAGCATGGAAAGAATAATGGTTGATAGCAGTTATGAAGATGAGAAATTTACTAATATATATATTAATGTATTTAATATGATTACTTTGGTGTCTTTGCCAAGGGTAATCACAATATTATTTTCCTTTGGCTTTGCATTTGCCATGTTGATATGTTCTTAAAATGAAATGTTGAAATGCATGTAAAATTAGTACTATAAAGTTAATTGTTGTATTCCTTAATTTATGAAATTCTGATAGTATGAATTTCTGCGTATTAATATATGAAGAGCGAAGATTGAAAATCGTAATCATATAGGAGAAGATACTTACAAATCTGAATGAGCAGGTAACTTAAATAACGAATGCTGAAGTAAACAAAGGTAAGTAGTGTTAAAAGTTGTTACACAGTGACTGTAAAATTGTTGTTAATAACTATGGATACATTTAAGGCTGTTTTAGTTAAATTTAGTTTTATGCTAAATTTATTCGACACATAAATAAATAAAAATATGGCTTTGTGTTCTTAAATGTTTAAACTTTCAAAAGTTATTTAGAAAAATTTTTCACTTACTTGAATTTGGTGCGATCGAGATCTGAAAGATTTTCGCGCGTTCAAGTCAAAGCTATTGTCTTTCGAAACTATAGCAACAATATTAAGATGGCCCCACGGAAAAGAATGAGATCGAACAATTTTGCATAGTGAAAGTATGAATGGCAAAGACTATAGATGAAAAACGCGTTGGGAAGGAGAAGATTAGCACGTGACAAACTTGTTGGGCTGAAAGAGAGAGGATATAAGATAAAAAACATTATAATGTTGAAATGTAATGTTCATTTTACTGAATATTTACGGTTAGTTAAACAATATTAATATTCTTTCAACAATATATTATCGTTCAATGGGGCAAGTTGATGGAGATCACAGGGTTCTGATGCATCAAGTTGATAAAAAGTGGCCGATAACGTCTGGAGTGTAAGCCTCGTTAACACTATGGGGCAGGCACGTGTGCACGCCTCGTCTGTCCCTGCAAGAAGAAGACAAAGGAAAAGAAGAAAGACAAATGAAACAAAGGAAACGTTGTAACAAACTCTCACGTGCCAGATTTTTTTTGCGAAATTATTATTATTAAATTGTAAAGGAAAAGAAGCCTCGGCCTCGGTAGATAGCGATGACGACGAAAAGAGCCGATGAAATCGTAAGAATAAGATATGGTAATAATATTATTTGATCTTGTCAATCTTTTCAATCAAACACTATTAAGCAAACTATAATGAGTTATGGTTTGTTTAACTTGAATTGTTATCTATCAATTATAGAATTTGTACATATTGAAAGAGAATATGCATCCTTTCATAAAAATTAGTCAACATGCATGGCAGGCCTGGGTAAGTTTGTAACTTTAGTTTTTCTATGAAATTTTCTTAGAAAAGAAGGGAAATTCAGAGCAATTGCATAGTAATAATAGAAATCTGTTCTCCTTCTGTGTTTTGGTGGGCTAGCTGACACTGATATAAGCAATGAGTGTTGGCATTGCTGTAACCTGGAAAGTATTGTAAATTATTGAAACTGTGTGTTTCGTTAATGGTTTCACTTAATTTTATTGTTGCTTGCAGGTGCTGATAGCTGAACAGAAAAGGAAAGGATGCCCCTGCTTGGTTTTTTGTGTGGTAAGTGCCTAATTAATTTGTGGGTTTTAAAATTAGAACAATAATATATCAATCGAACTGAATATTACGATGAACTGAATTTGGAACTATTTAAACAGGAAAAAGCATTGACCATGCATAAATATGAGAAATTTGTGAGATTGATTGGTAGGCCAAAAAAGGTAAGCTATTATTAGTATGAATAATTCATGCATGATCAAGGCCACTAAGCTACAAAACAACAGAACTACAAACTATCAAAGTACATAACTTAACTACAAACTATCGAACAACATAACTACTTAACTACAAACTATTTACAAACTATCTACAAACAGTAAAAACCTGCATATAAGATCCTCCATCTTATTTTGTAGGCTATTTTGGTAGTGAAGAATGGAAAACAATCGGTAAACTATAAGACAATATCATGTGAACATGACTATGAAAAATTACATAGAAAAATGGAATATTCGGTGGTAGGTTCTTAAAAATAGGAGGTTCTTATATGTAGGTTTTTACTGTATAACTATGTACAGTATCTACATATTAAAGTAAGAAATCTTTACAATTTTGGCACCGCGTGCCAATTCGGCCTGCTCTGGCGTAAGTTTGTGGGAAGGGTTTTGGGTGACCACCTTCCCACGCTCTTTTTTGGGGGCCTTTCTTTTTTGTTGGCCAGCAATTTTTACAACGGCCTCTTTTTGTGTTCTGTAAATTAACACACATAAGACTGATATGTTAAAGGTTGTTAAAATTTTGTAAAAAGATGCAGTGCCATTGTTAAAGTGTGTATGATAAACATGTGAAATACAATGTAAAAAGGTGTACGTACACAATTTCATTTGTTGGGATTCTTCTCCCCGTCACGAAAACAAAATTAAAACGTTTGCCGGCCAATTCTGGGAATTGGTCGGCACAGTTTCTCTTTAGAGTAGATATACTACTATATGTTATTTCCTAGGAGAAAAAGAGCATGGAGAGAATAATGGTTGATAGCAGTTATGAAGATGAGAAATGTACTAATAAATATATTAATGTATTTAATATAATTACTTTGGTGTCTTTGCCAACAGTTATGACAATTTGCTTGTCCTTTGGCTTTGCATTTGCCATGTTGAAATGTTCTTAAAATGAAATGTTGAAATGCATGTAAAATTAGTATAGGGTTAATGGAAAATGCTGCTGAAGGAGAAATATGAAGAATTTGAAAATGTTGTATATCTCAATTAACAATATATTCTGATAATATTGTGGGAATGAATATATGAAGAGCAAAGATTGAAAATCATAGCAATAGGAGAAGATACTTACAAATCTGAATGAGCAGGTAACTTAAATAACGAATGCTGAAGTAAACAAAGGTAAGTAGTGTTAAAAGTTGTTACACAGTGACTGTAAAATTGTTGTTAATAACTATGGATACATTTAAGGCTGTTTTAGTTAATATGGCTTTGTGTTCTTAAATGTTTAAACTTTCAAAAGTTATTTAGAAAAATTTTTCACTTACTTGAATTTGGTGCGATCGAGATCTGAAAGATTTTCGCGCGCTCAAGTCAAAGCTATTGTCTTTCGACACTATAGCAACAATATCAAGATGGCCCCACGGAAAAGAATGAGATCGAGGTCTTCTGGAAGTATGGAAAGAACGTGGTGTTGGGTGAATTCCGATGTTACAATAATTCTGCATAGTGAAAGTATGAATGGCAAAGACTATAGATTAAAGTGAACTACGAATTGGTGTAAAAATAGAGAGGGTATGTTAAGTTGAACAATAATCAGGTAATGCATAAGTAGATATAAATTGACATTTATTAAAGGTTGACTCCCACACTAAATAATGCTGTGATTATTCAGTAAACTTCTTTCATTTCCCTATAAATTACAATGAAATGACAACACTATTCAGTGTGAAAATTTACATGTCATAAGTTTTAATATATTTATGACTTTATTATATATTATTTATTCTTTGATGGATTGTTATTTGATTGTCTTTCTTCATTATGTAAACAAAAATATATAAAATGTTATGAATTAATATTGATAATGAGATATATACAATATTTTCTCAATGACTGTTTTGAATGTGGCAGTTTTTCTGCAAGGTATATAACTTGTCTGTTCTCTACTGTACCATACTATATATTTCATTATGTTATACATTACCATATACTACTATACATTATTATACATTAATATTTATACCATACATTACTATACACACTGTACATTACTATACCTACATACAAACATACTATACCTACTATAAAAACATACCATACCTATTATAAAACCATACTATACCTACATACTATAAAAACATAATATACCTACTATACCTACTAAAAAACATACTATACATACTATACCTACTATAAAAACATACTATACCTACCATAAAAACATACTATACCTACTAAAAAACATACTATACATACTATACAAACATACCATACCTACTATAAAACAATACTATACCTACATACTATAAAAACATACTATACCTACATTACAAACATACTATACCTACTGTAAAAAATACTATACCTGCATACCTACATACATACATACATACATACATACATACATACATACATACATACATACATACATACCTACATACATACATACATACATACATACATACATACATACATACATGGGCCGGGTTCGGTCGCTTCGCTCCCTCCCCGGAGCCCGTCAAGTAAACAAAGCTTAATCTGGTTGGCGCGCTTCGTGCGCTGCATTCGCTACCGCTCATGCCCATACATACATACATACATACATACATACATACATACATACCCTACAATACATACCCTACAATACATACCCTACAATACATACCCTACAATACATACCCTACAATACATACCCTACAATACATACCCTACAATACATACCCTACGATACATACCCTTCGATACATACCTTACAATACATACCCTACAATACAAACCCTACAATACATACCAGTTTAAATGGGGAAAATCGTGCAAATAGCGCCTGAAAAATTCATAACTTTGACTTTGTTTTCATTGGGCCTAAGCGTTGCAAGCATGCCTAAGCAAAGCCTACTACAAAAATAACAACTCTTTCAACTAAAATACAGCTGTCACCTGCATTCCGAATTGCTTCCTGCAACTCTCCAGGGGTCTTTGAAACAATTAGCAGCTCTTTACGAAGATAAATCAGGTCGTAAAACACTTTGCAAGGCGCCCTTTGTGTGTGAAAGAAAAACACGCGTCTTCTCCAAAAGTACCTGCTGCAACCCGAGGGCGAATAATGAGTCGCGCGAAAAGAGCCAATCAAATTGCAGGAAAAGGCGAAACGGGTCACGTGAAGAGCGAATACTCTTTTCGAAAATGGAGTCGGGGACGCGAATTTGGAAGTTTCGCCAGCGTAAACCGTCGTTTTTTCGTGATAGCACAATTAGTGGAGTAATTAATAGAATAACTCAAAAATTCTTTTAAAATAGGCTTCCAAAAATAGATAACTTTTGCCTACTCCAGAAACGGAGTCTTTCCATGCAAGTGCCAACCTTGTGCGCCCCCATTCAAAAAAGCCTTATTGATCACCGATTCGCCGTTTCGTCCCATTGTTTTTGGGCGTTCGACCTATTGTTTCAGGTCGAATCTATTGTTTTTGGCAGAGTTTCGCCACCGTCACATGACATCACAGAATATATATATTAGACTAGCCGGGGGCCCGGTCGCTACGCTCCCTCCCCGGAGCCCCCCAAGCAACAAAAGTTTAATGTGGTTGGCGTGCTTCGCGCGCTGCATTCGCTCCCGCTCATGCCCATACATACATACATAAATACATACATACATACATACATACATACATACATACATACATACATACATACATACTCTACATACATACATACATACATACATACATACATACATACATACATGAGCCGGGTTCGGTCGCTTCGCTCCCTCCCCGGAGCCCGTCAAGTAAACAAAGCTTAATCTGGTTGGCGCGCTTTGCGCGCTGCATTCGCTGCCACTCATGCCCATACATACATACATACCCTACAATACATACCCTACAATACATACCCTACAATACATATTCTACGATACATACCCCACGATACATACCCTACGATACATACCCTACAATACATATCCTACAATACATACCCTACAATACATACCCTACGATACATACCCTACAATACATATTCTACGCTACATACCCTACGATACATACCCTACAATACATACCCTACAATACATACCCTACAATACATACCCTACAATACATAACCTACATAACATACCCTACGATACATACCCTACAATAAATACCCTACAATAAATACCTTACAATACATACCCTACCCCACATACCCTACAATACATATCCTACAATACATACCCTACAATACATACCCTACAATACATAACCTACATAACATACCCTACGATACATACCCTACAATACATACCCTACAATAAATACCTTACAATACATACCCTACCACACATACCCTACAATACATACCCTACAATACATACCCTACAATACATACCTTACAAAACATACCCTACAATACATGCCCTACAATACATACACTACAATACATACCCTACAATACATACCCTACAATACATACCCTACAAAACATACCCTACAATACATACCCTACAATAAATACCTTACAATACATACCCTACAATAAATACCCTACAATACATACCCTGCAATACATACCCAGCAATACATACCCTACAATACATACCCTACAATACAAACCCTACAATAAATAGCCTGCAATACATACCCTACAATACATACCCTACAATACATACCCTACATTACATACCCTACAACACATACCCTACATAACATACCCTACAATAAATACCCTACATAACATACCCTACAATACATACCCTACAATACATACCATACAATAAATACCCTACAATACATACCCTACAATACATACCGTACGATGCATACCTTACAATACATACCTTACAATACATACCCTACAATACATACCCTCCAATACATACCCTACAATACATACCCTACATACCATACCCTACATACCATACCCTACAATACATACCCTACCAATACATACCCTACAATACATACCCTACAATACATACCCTACAATATATACCTTACAATACATACCATACAATACATACCCTACAATACATACCTCACAACACATACCCTACAATACATACCCTACAATACATACCCTACATACCATACCCTACAATACATAGCCTACAATACATACCCTACAATACATACCCTACCATACATACCCTACAATACATACCCTACAATACATACCTTACAATACATACCCTACCATACATACCCTACAATACATACCCTACAATACATACCCTACAATACATACCCTACAATACATACCCTACATAACATACCCTACAATACATACCCTACGATACATACCCTACGATACATACCCTACGATACATACCTTACAATACATACCTTACAATACATACCCTACAATACATACCTTACAATACATACCTTACAATACATACCCTACCATACATACCCTACAATACATACCCTACAATACATACCTTACAATACATACCCTACCATACATACCCTACAATACATACCCTACAATACATACCCTACAATACA
The DNA here is from genome assembly GCA_013076295.1 of Sanderia malayensis. NCBI lineage: Eukaryota > Metazoa > Cnidaria > Scyphozoa > Semaeostomeae > Pelagiidae > Sanderia > Sanderia malayensis. Next base: position 118,527 of record RQOL01000756.1, on the reverse strand, counting down.
TACCCTACCATACATACCCTACAATACATACCCTACAATACATACCTTACAATACATACCCTACCATACATACCCTACAATACATACCCTACAATACATACCCTACAATACATACCCTACAATACATACCCTACATAACATACCCTACAATACATACCCTACGATACATACCCTACGATACATACCCTACGATACATACCTTACAATACATACCTTACAATACATACCCTACAATACATACCTTACAATACATACCTTACAATACATACCCCACATAACATACCCTACAATACAAACCCTACAATACAAACCCTACAATACATACCCTACAATACATACTACGACGCAACATTTCTAAAGAAAGTAAAGGTGGGAGGTCGGATCTTCCCCCCTGCCAAGCGACGGCCCCGCGCCCACGCTGCCGCCCCCCTAAAAGCCGCTTCCGAAAGTTGATAGCTTCAGTGTGAAGTTTGAAAAAAAAGTTGACTTCAAAAATTTAATCAATCCTGGAAAATTTAAACTCAATCTGTAATAAAAAATATATCAAACTGTAGCTAAGGAAACAGCGAATCCGATAAAAATATTCACATTTCTTAACAGTGTTGTTTTGAAATTTAAGGGAGTATTTAGTGGAGCCCAACAACAAAGCCGTGAAAAAATTTATTCATCAGCCAATTTTAAAAACACAAAAATTCCCCTAACTTGGTCAAACTTTGTCCATTTTAACTCAAATTACACCAACAGGAAGCTGATACCTTGGCGAATAAGTATCGAAAGTAATTGGGTGCATTTGAAATGCTTTTCGCAATTTTAGTTGTACATTTTTGAAGTCCAAGACATGATTTTGTTGATCAAAAATAGCCGTGAAATCAAACCGGTGAAAAAAATAGCATTTAAAACACGATTCACCAACTTTCAAATTAAATTAACGTGGCCAATTTTTGTCCTACACACCCCACGAAAATATCAACATGAAGCTAATAGCTTGGCGAACATTTATCGAAAGTATTTGAGTGAAAAAAACAAAGTTTTGGCAGGTTAAAAATTATTTTTCAAACTGCAAAACACACGCGTGTTGCGTGAAAATTTCGTGTTTTCCAGCAAAACCCAAACTCGGCTAAAACTGTCCAAAAACAGAGGAAAATCAACAAAACAAAAAAAACAAAGCCATATAACTTTAGTTCTTGTGCAAATAAACAGTTATCGAAAGTTTAAATGGAGGAAATCGGCCCAGAACGACCCAAGAAAATCAAAATTGTCTTCGTCTTTTGGTTAGGCCCTCGAGCCAAAGAAAAACGTGAGGTTAAACAAAACAAAACTCGTGCTATTTTCAGCCAAAAACAATGAAATAAAGGAAATACCTTGAAATTATTGTCCACACATTGTCTCCACAGGTCCTGAGAACAATTGACATGTCTTTACAATTGATTTCCGGAACGTATTCACGTTTAAACCAGAGCAACTTGCCGCCCGTTTAACTAAAAAAACACGTGCTTCTCCCTGCTCATTTTGCATCTCATTAACTCGGTCCTCGGAACTTTCTAGAAAGTCGGAACACAAAATGGGCCATAACTCCCGAACCGCTTGGAGTAGAAATTAGTCACATACTTTACTGTCATCAGCACAATGCAGCGATCATTTCTATACCAATTTGCACCCTTATTGACCCCCAGGAAAAAAGCCTTTTTGATTACAACGAATTTCCTTTGATCCCATTGTTTGGTCGAACGTCGATTGTTCAAAAGACAATGGTGATTGTTCAAGAAACAATGGGTCATTGTTCACAGTCGGCGGGTCACGTGTGATCACATTTTATTATATATAGATACTAGCCAGGGGCGCTCGCGTACGCTCGCTTCCCGGAGGGGGGCAAGTGAAAAAAACTTAATGTGGTTGGCACACTTCGTGCGCTGCATTCGCTTACGCTCATGCCCATACATACATACATACATACATACATACATACCTACATACATACCTACATACCCACATACATACATACATACCTACATACATACCTACATACATACATACTATACCTATTATACCTACTATACCTACATACTACACCTACCATACAAACATACTCTACCTACATACCATACCAACATACTATACCTACCATACAGACATACTATACCTACTATGAAATCATACTATACCTACGTACCATACCAACATGCCGTACCTACTATACCTACTATAAAATCATACTATACCTACATACTATACCTAACATACAAACATACTATGCCTACCATAAAATCATACTATACCTACATACTATACCTACATACTATACCTACACACTATACCAACATACTATACCTACTATACCTACTATAAAACATACATAACTGCTATAAAAACATACAAACACCTTTCGAAAGTTTAAATGAGGAAAATCGTGCAATTAGCGCCTGAAAAATTCATAACTTTGACTTTGTTTTCATTGGGCCTAAGCGTTGCAAGCATGCCGAAGGAACGCCTACTACAAAAAACAAAAACTATTTCAACTTAAAATACAAAACAGAGCTATCACCTGTGTTTTCTATTGTTTTCTATTGAAAATTTGCATGGGTCGCCTGCAAGCCAAGGGAGAAAAACGAAAATTGATGGACAACCTACGTGGGTCGCGTGAAAAGAGCCAATCAAATTGCAGCAAAAGGCGAAACGGGTCACGTGAAAAGCGAATACTCTTTTCGAAAATGGAGTTGGGAACGCGAGTCTGGAAGTTTCGCCAGCGTAAACGATCGTTTTTTGGTGGTAGCACAATTAGTGGAATAATTAATGGAATAACTCAAAAATTCTTTTAAAATAGGCTTCCAAAAATAGATAACTTTTGCCTACTCTAGAAACGGAGCCTTTCCATGCAAGTGCCAACCTTGTGCGCCCCCATTCAAAAAAGCCTTATTGATCACCGATTCGCCGTTTCGGCCCATAGTTTTGGGACGTTCGACCTATTGTTTTGGGTCGAATCTATTGTTTTAGGCAGAGTTTTGCCACCGTCACGTGACATCATAGAATATATATATTAGATATATATATATATATATTACCTACTGCACATATACAAAATAATAATAATTTTATTCAATTTATCAAAAATAAAACAATTCTGCAAAAGATGGCAGTTGGGGATGTTGATTGCATTTGATAATGAAATCACTAACAGGCAAAAATATACATATTCTTTTTTCAAGTCAGTATGATGAGACTTATTTCAATTGCTTTTTTATTTCAAGTTTTGGCAATTATACAGAGCCTACTTTGAGAATTAAAATTAATTTTTTTAACTTGGGGTTACGGCGACCTCATTCCACCCCAAGCCCATGGCACTGAAATACTTACTTTGACTCTCAGCTGTGATGTTTCTTCCATGTGGCAATGTTTTATATGATTAGGCACAACCCTTTGATATGGTTGAAGGCATTTTATATAGTCTGTGGCTATTTGTAGCACATGAAAAATATAGTTCTCTCGTTGGTGTATGTGTTCTCTTCTTTCAGGGATACAAGCTCCATTCTCCATCTGTTGCAAAGTCGACTGTGGTTCTTTGTTGAAAAGATGTCTCCGGTTGATAGAAGTAAAGAAGAGTCATATACTTAATTTGACAATTGTTTTGTTAGCTGACATTGCAGTTGTGAAATTTGTCAATCAGAAGAGTGCCAATCAAAATGTGCCAATCAGAAAAGCAAACAACAAACAAAGTTTTGATAAATGTCATATATATGTTTATGTACCTGATACCCTGTTTTCAACAAACATGAATGATGTCCAGAAACAAGTCATGTCAAGAAACATGTCATGAACCAACAGGACAGAAAAATGAACCAACACATTTTTCTTCTGACATGTGGTGTACCTTTTGCTCAGAGTCAGCATTATCAAAAACTTGTTTGCATCCCAAACTAAAAGCCTTTTAGTCATGTGTTATTGATTCTGCCAGAGTTTTCGTATGTGTATTGTCGTCGATGCGGTTTTGCAGAGAATCACACCTTTTCTTTATGCAATTTTTGACATTCTCATCGTGATATTTTCCATATTCATCAGGTTTCTTGTGAATAAAAATCATTGATGTTGTGAGTCTTGTTCCTTGTAGCCTTTTCATTGCAGCCTGTAAGATTAAATGCATTTCAGTATTATTCTTTCAAATACATTTCAAGATCAATTTCACAATGACATCTACAGTATGAAAATGGAGTTTTTACCTGCTTTTGTCAGCATCAAAATAACAAAAAAGTTATCAAAAGTGCTATGAGCTTTTTCAAAGAAAAAGCAGTTGCAGATACAAATAGATTATTAGATGGATAAAAAAAATAATACTTACTGTTAATCCACGATGTTTTAATATGATGGTGACCATCAACTGTAAAGCAGTCATTTAGCATGATCTGTTCTTTAAACAAACAGCTGCTGCCATGCACATTGAAGGTGTCAGAAGATTATCATCCTCTGGTTTCTAGAATCGTGTTGCTGCAGTTTTCAGAACTGAATGGAAAAGAAGTGCTCTCTGCTGTATGTGAGCAGCCAAATTAGAAAAACTGAGATTGAGTATGTCCTCTTTGGAAGTAAGTCTTAGGATGCTTGGGTGTTTCTTGGAACAAAGACTGGAGCATGCTATATGCAATGCCTTGAGAAATTCTTTAACAATAAAAAATGTCAATTCTGGACATGACCAGGCAGCTGCTGCAATTCGTTCCAGAGTCCCACGTACCAACATTTTGCCAAGTGATGCAAGAGAAGGCTTCAGCTCTTTCTCATGGGTGCCACTCTTCCATTGGGCATGAACAAACACTGCTGTGTGATTGCTGGAATTAAATTTTGCTGATTGTATTATCTTAGTGGGGGGGGGGAGGTTAATTCATATGTCTGTGTCCTCACTGATGCTGTGAAAGTCTCATCAGTCGGTTGCTCTACATCACATACTTGTCCATGGAATGACTTAAGTGCCACTGTCCGAGGAATTTTATAAGAGCATCTTGTTTTTACAGGTAATCCCTGGATGAGGCAACTCTTACGGTAACTTGTTTGGAATGTATTATCAAGTTCTTTTAATTTCAATTTCAGTGCATTTCTTGTCTTGAAAATACCCAAGCATTTTTTGCATATGCACTGGGATATCTCCACACGAACAACAAATTCTAGGCCTTCGAACTCCTTCAATGTATTGAAACCATTTTTGCTATTGACGAAATTTCTTTCATTTGATTTAACAAGACAAATAAAACAGAAAACACAACTGGGAGTGATCTTTGTGGTCATTGCCTCCAACCAACAATAACAAAGCATTAGCTGGCCTGTCAACAAGGCCTGTCAAGCATGAGGCAACTTGAGCTTGAGGCAAATCTCTTTGCCCTTAATCATGCGCATAATTTTCCAAGCAATCCATGGATTTCAACAAATGGAAACAAGGCGCTCGAACAAGATTTAAGGCTTCGCTGAACAGACCACTATTTCCTTTGAAATCGTGCCTGGTTGACAGGCAACACTTCCCTGACTCGAGACAAAAATTTTCGTGATGATAAAAAAATTATAATTTTTGTTAGATCTTCGCACAGCACTTTATGAAAAAAGTTTAGCTGATTAAGAAAATTATGTCGTCTTTATTCGATCAACCTTTGAGGAAAAAGCAAAACTTTGAAATAAGCTGTTCAAAAGTCACTTGATGTACCATTTTCACATTCGTTTTTGAAAACAAGATGCAGCATCGAAACGAAGCTAACACAGTAAAAAATGAAAAGTGTGATTCTTTCACAGTGGTGCCTTAGTGGTGCCAGCGATATGGTTAATAATTATTTCATTAAAAATTGATCAATTTAAAAAATTATTGGCTGAAGACGTGGAAGAATATTACTAAGCCATTATTGACCAGTTAACGATAATTTCGGAATCATACAACGGGAATACGCCGCGCTCAAAGGCTAAAATTTTGCGGGCCTAGGCCATGCACTCTCGTCTCAACTATCCAAGCGCATGGAGATGTACTTGTTGCAAAATCGGGTAACTATTAAAGTACATATATACAAATAGAAATGTTGCAATTATAACAAAGTAGCTTAACTTTTGCTCCCCTGCCTTTTTTGCACTGTTATGCAAATGTAAGCTGCTGTAGAAGTAGGATGACCATACTTACCCCTTTCATAAAATTAACACGTATCGGCATAGTAAGTCAAAAAGGTACACCGCAATACGATAACCTGATATCTGTCCAAACTTTTAATAAGGGATATGCAGTGGCTATTGACTTGGAGTGATGCTTTGCAAGAGCAATTTCAATGCTAGCATTTAAATTTTGAATTATGGCAAAGAAAAATTGTTCTGATAAGAAAGGAAGCCACCTTTAATATGCTGCAAAAGCCAAAGGTTTGATTGGACAAATTTAATGGCTTCTATTAATTTGAGAATAGCAGACTCTAGTAAATAGGTGTCACGAATTGATAGCAGTGGCAAAGTACTCTCAAAGCAATTCTCTTGTTTTTGCTCTATGCTGTGATCTTTCACTCGAAATTGGGTTATTCAGGGTAGGGTTCCCTCAGAGACATACAATTTCAGTATTAAATTGGTTTATTCGTGCCTCAATACCAACTTGACCATTATATGGTGGAGCAAGTTGGTATTGGGGCAAGGTCAACTCTTTTACTGTAAATCCCCAAATAAGCCCCCACCTTTGAATAAGCCCTCCCCTCGAATAAGCCTCCATCCTGATAATCATTTGCAAGGATATTGAGCCCAAGTTTCCAGACATTGAAGTTGTTTAATGAATGTATTGCAAACAGCAGCAAGCTTAAACGGATAATATTTTTGATTGGTTGCATGGTATAGCTTTTATCTTGCTTAATATTAAACAATAATCAGACTAAAATATGGATCATGGTGGTGGTGTCCTCCTCTCCTTGCCTCACAATGTTTTGAATATGAAAGTTCTTAATTATCTTGATGATAAAATCATGAAACAATTTTGTCATGGTCTTTGCAAATAAAAACAGTTAGCAAGATCAATTTCTTTGACGAACAATTTCATTATCATTTCCCACTTATTATCTTCTTTAATGACTTTTATTCATGAAAACTGGTGCAAAGAAGCATACAAGTCTGATTATTTTTCACTGAAACATTTTCATGCAAAGAGAACACCATCAGAATGGTTGCAGTAGAGCAACTATTTGACAGATTATTAAGAAATTGCATAATTTGCATAATGCAGCCTGTATTCAATAATTTTTTACATTGATCAATTTTTAATGAAATAATTGAAGAAACTATATCACGGGTAGTACGAGGCACCACTGTGAAAGAATCACACTTTTCATTTCTTACTGTGTTAGCTTTGTTTGCATGTTTGGATCTCGTTTTCAAAAACGAATGTGAAAATGGTCTATTGTTTTATTTAAGACTAAACAAAATCTTGGAATCACGTTTTCTAAAAATAGTTTTCTTGAATAAATGTACATTGCTATATAGTTTGTGGGTCATTTGATAAAACATTTTTAAAATTTCACATTTACACATTTTCTGGAAAAGATAAAACATTATACTGAAATATTAAATAGCATTGCAACAATAATTTATTATTAACCTGATTATTCTAAAAGTTTAAAAAATACAGTTGCTATATTAATTGAATTAGAACTAGAAATATTATAACAAAAGAAAATAACCAAAATGCCAACTGGATTTGAAGTGTTCAAATTTCTTTGTTAAATACTGGCATTATCCCATGCTCTTTTGTTGTTGCCCATACAGATAATAGTCGAAGCACACAGAGTTACAGTAGGTTACCCAATGTAACATATTGTAAGAGACAAAATGCAGATTTACACTAAAAGAAAATTCGGATCTTTGTTTCTTTGTGACCTGTAATGGAAGAAATTTAAAACGAATTAGCTCATCTTGTGAATGCGAATAGACTAGCTAGACCAACCTAAGGCAGTAAGTTTAGCTAGCGAAAGAAAACCCTGCAAAATATTGACCTCAGTAAAAATATCCATTGGCATGGCACTCGGACTAAATCAGTATATGTATTAATTTAAAAACACAAGAAACTTGCATGCTCAATAAGCTGAAACTTCATTTGACTTGTTAAGCAGCATTGTGTATAATAAGTAAATGGCCCAGTTTACCTTCTTTTTCTCGTGTAATGCACTTCTGCTGCAAGTCTCTCAGTGCAAGTTGCATCTTCCATTTTGCAATGATTGTCAAACTTGTCATCAAACAAAACACAATGCAAAAATCATTTCATCATTGCGAGTCGCGAAAAAGTCCCTTTTTTGCATGTATTAATCTCTCGTCATGATGGCGGCCATCCATTGGACAATGCATTGACATTTATTACCGTACCTGAAAAGACACTTATTTTAGGAGGACAGAAATTCTATGGCACATACTGTTGTGGAGCAGCAGCGCGGCGTAGCCTTTTATAATTATTGTATTTTTTGATTGACAGCTAAAATATGTAACACCACATGATTCGGGTGTGGAATTTATCTTCTAAGATTTTAGAGTTGGAGTGCAGTCGTGTTCTATGTTATGTGATTCGATTGAGATAAAATTTGATTGAAAAGGTTGTTTTACTTGTGTGATTATTCCTCATTGTATAAAAGAACTGGAAAGGGGGAAAACGTTCTCCAACATAATTGATCCACCGAGCCGGATACTGTAGAGGGAATAACATGCATTAAGTATAGTATGGATTAGTTAAAAAATTAATCAAGAAGGTGGAAGAGCTGTTAGATGAAGAGAACACGGACATCGACAGCAGGAAACGCACAATGTACCAAGGGTATCTAGAAGATAAGTCTCGTTGTTTGAAGGAGTATGACGAAGTGATTTTAGACAGTTTGTTCGACGAAGACGCAGATGAGGAAGTTTGTGCTAGCTAAGCTGAAGAGGCGGAAGAAATTCGGCAAAAAATTGTGTTTAATCTGATATGTTTGGAAAAGGCTTTGAAAGACATAGAAGAGGACTCAAAGTCGGTTCCGAGTGCTAAGTTGCGGTGAAGGACATCAAGAGATAGCTTGATCTCTGTCCGTACAGACGGTTCAGTTGTGTCGTTTGAAGAAGGGAGCCAAGAAGGCCAAGAAGAAGATTTGTCGAATAAAACGTACACAAGGGTGGAGCTGCCGAAGCTGGAGATCAGAAAATTCAGTGGCAAGATTCAGGAATGGAATGAATTTTGGGATTCGTTCAAAAGAGCGGTACACGAGAATCCATCGTTGGCAAAAGTAAACAAATTCAAGTATTTGCTAAGTTTTCTTGATGAAACTGTTCGGCGGACAATATCAGGCTTAACATTATCGGACAAGGACTATGGTACAGCTGTTGACATCCTGGAGAGAAGGTATGCTAAGCCAATGCAAATCAAGAGGGCGCATATCAACAATATCATCAATCTGGTGCCGGTTTTCAACGACAGGAGCTTAACCAGATTGCGCAACCTGCATGATGACTTGGAAACACACTTCCGTGGACTTCAGGCTATGGGAGCGGAAAAGGAAGCCTACTCCAGCGTCGTAGTTCCTGTTGTCATGGAGAAAATTCCGGAGTCGATCAGACACAATATGATCCGCTTTGGCGGTGATACCTGAATTGGAATCTCGGTAAATTACTGAAGGCCTTAGCAAAAGAGCTCGAAATTCGAGAAATTCATGTTTCATTGAAGATGAATGGCCAACAGCAACTGACATCTCAGAATAATCAGCGTCCAAGACAGAATGAGAAGATGGGACAGCCAGTGCATTGTTTATGGGAAAGCAAGAGAAGAAGAGGTGCCCATTTTGTTTACAAGACCACGAGGCGGAAGCGTGCGAAAGGTACAAGAATCCTGAAGACTGTAAGCATATTATTTCTAAGTTTGCGAGATGCTTCACGTGTTTGAATAAGGGACACAAATCTTTTCAATGTTTTAATAAAAGTAAATGCAAATTATGTCCGGGACAGCACCATTATTTGATTTGTAGTAAAGCCGTAGAATGCGAGCAATTACTATGCAATGCAACGCAAGGTGTAAGCACAACAAGATTAGATGCTGAGGCTACAGCATGGGTAGGCAGCACAGGATTAGTATCTCCAAGTTCGGTTGAGAGAGTGGCTTTACAGACGGTTTTGGAAAGTGTAGAAGGCCGAGAAGGAAGTAGAGTGCGAGTGATGTATGATTCGGGCAGCCAAAAATTATTTGTATTTGCCAAAGCTGTTAACAGTCTGAATATAGAGCCACTTAGTGAGGAAAGTCTTGGAATAAGAACGTTTGGACAGAGTGAAGCGGATGTGAAGGTGAGAGAAGTGTATGAGTTGGGTTTAAGACCTTTGAAGGACAAAGACAAGAGTGTGATTATTCAGGCATTTGTTGTTGCTGAAATTTCCAGTATCTCTAATTTTCATGTAGAAGAGTTGAAGAAGAATTACAATCAAATCTCTAATGTATACTTCTCAGATGTTTCTAGGACAGAAGACGTCTTAGAGATTGATGTATTAATAGGTGCAGATTACATGTGGAGCTTCCAAGAGGGACGACAGATACGAGGGGGGCAGAATGAGCCAGTGGCAATCAAGAAAACACTTGGATGGGTAGTTTCTGGACCGATAAAGGGTGAGTATTCCAACAGCGTGCTCATTAATGTCATCAATGTTGTTAATTCTCTTGTTATAGAGCCACAGCCTTTAAGTAAACGTGAGATTGTTGATTTGAACAAAATGTGCACAAGTTGTGGGATCTAGACTCAGTTGGCATAAGAGTAGATGATGAAGTCCATGAGAATGTTATAGATGATATTACCTTCAATGGACAAAGATACTCAGTTGGTCTCCCATGGAAGACAGGATATGGTCAGATACCCTGCAATTACAATAATGCCTTAATTAGGCTGAAGGGACAGTTAAAGAAGCTGAGCAAAACACCTGGAATTCTGCAACAGTACGAAGAGATAATCAAGGAGCATGTCGAGTTGGGAATTATTGAGAGAGTGTCAGAAACAAACTTGAACAAGAAGGTATCATACTTGCCACATCAACCGGTTGTGCGTGAGAATGCAGAGACAACAAAGGTGAGAATTGTCTATGATGCCTCTTGTAAAGATAGAGAAGCTAAAACGTCACTAAATGACTGCCTGCATGTGGGTCCTTCATTGACTCCCATGATATTTGATGTCTTGATAAGATTTAGAGAACAGCCAATTGTGCTAGAGGGTGACATAGAGAAGGCTTTTCTTAACATAGAAGTGCATCCTGTGGACAGGGATTGTCTGCGATTCTTATTGGTAGGAAATGTGGAGGATCAAAGCCCAGAAGTCATTGAATATAGATTTAATAGAGTGTGAGTAGTATATATACACGGTGTAGTTTACCAGAACCCCCTTGACGAAGGAGGCTGAGGGTGGGTGTCAGTGACATGGAAGAGAGGTTAGCGGGAAAGTGACGTGATATTGGCGGGAATTCCGGGATGACGTAATGATGGTGCAATAGTGCGACCACGCAAGGACCAGAGAACTGCGGAGGAGGAAGATGGCGGCGCGCGGAGGCTGCTGGGGCCACGTGCCAGTCACGTGACGCGATGGAGAGTAGGGAGAATGTGTAGATTCATCAGTAAACAAGACAACATATGAAAAAAATGAATGAATTGTTATAAAATATTAATGAAATATACAAGTAAATAAGTAAAAAGCGTCTTGTTTTCTCATGGCTGGAGTCAAACGCTTGGGCAAATGTATTCAATTCCTACCATGTCCAGAGAGTGCCAAATGCATGTCTTTTGTCCAGGGCCACATGTGCCTTCGAACAATACCACGCCCACGTCCGGAGAGTCTGCGGCGTCGATGTCGACGATGACGTCTTCCACGTCCGGAGAATCGGAGTCCGGAGGGTCTGTTTCGGAAATGGTTGGAGAGGCGGCGCCCGAGAGGAATTCTTTTACGACGATGACCCGACATGTGTCCGAGTATACTCGCGTTAAGAAGAGGTCTAAGAAGGAACATGTTGGTTGTGCGTTACTTTGGGCGAAAGTATTTTTTTCGCAGTTTGTTCAGGATGAATTTTTTTCCATGATGGGCGGCAATTTTGCTGATGATGTAGGCGTGTTTTCCTTTGTTTGGGCCGAGTTTGTTGAGTAGAAATCTGCCGTAAAGTCGATGAGGTATGCTCGGTGGCTTACCACGTCCTCGAAGGCGATGATGATGTCTTCTTCTTCTTCGTCCTATCATTGTATCAGTGTTGCGGATGGTGAGAGGGTTTTAGTTGGAAATAATTGATGTGAAAATCGTGATGCGGTTGCGTTGTTGTCGCGAGCAGTTGATCAAGTGGGTACTTTGATATCTTTGGCGAATTGTCTGTAGATCCAGGGTGCGCGCTTGAGTGCGTAGAATTTTTCGTTAATTAGTCCGCGTCCGCGTAGGCGATGATGTCGTGTTTTGCGACGATGTTTACGCCGTCGTCCGCGTAGCCGTAGTCCGAAGCCGTAGACGTTTTTGTAATGATGAAGTTTTTTCTTGATTTTTTTTTTCGCAAAGTGACCTACGATACCGCTCGGTGCTTTGTTAGAACGTCGCGAGGATGAGGAAGGTCCAAAGTGGTGCCATAGTCCGCGAATTCCTGTAATGACATTGCCGATCACCATGTTGTGCTTTTTTTGATTAGTGACGAAAGTAAGCTAGTCTAAGTCTAGTCTAAGTCTAATGTGCGCTAGAGGATAAGTGGAAAAAGAATGCGTGGTAAATTGCGATCTAGTCGTCCTGGGGGAGCTGGCAGAAGAGTTTTTTCAGTTTGCAAAAGTGCGTGGCTTGACCGGTGGTGCGACTGAGATCGCAGGCCGAGGCGATGTTGCGACAGGAGTTTTTGTCGAACGAGGCGACGAATTGGTTTTTGTTTTTGCAGAACGTGTTGTAGCCCATGCGCGGCGCCCAGTGGTGGGTTGTGTCGCAGAGGGCTTTGAGAACGTCGCACTTGATGCCGTTGGCTTGGGCGATGGCGAGGATCGATTGTTTCTGGTTGATGTTGCCGTCTTCGTTGCGTACGACGTAGTTGTCGGAGACGTGCCAGGAGCCGGTGCGAGGAGGCGGCGGTGGTTTTTCGCTGTGGCGATCGTCGCTGTCGTCATTGCGAATGCCGCCGGAGGAGTAGGTGAGAGGGCGGAGATCGATGTCGATGACGTTTTGCGAGTTTTGTTGCAGGTCGTTGTTCGGCACGCTGCTGGCGTCGGGATAGCTGTGATAGAGGAGCATGTAGACTTTTTCCATGTAGGTGCCGAGTGATGCTTCGAGCCACTCGAGTTCGGGTCGTTTGGTGGTGTTCTCGTGAAAGTACTTGGTGTCGTCGGTGGACACGTAGAGGATGATGTGTTCGCCGATGCAGTGCTTGTTCCAGTACCAGCGGACGCGCAGTACGTTGTTGTAGGTGCCGGTGCGAAGCAGCATCGGTGCTATGACGTACGCGTCGGCAGCGTTTTGCGTCCACACCTCCATCAGGTGTACGGCGTGTGCGTTTGCATCGTCATCATGAGCCGGCAGCGCCGCGGGCGATGTTGCGGCGTGGCTAGTGATGTAGAGTAGAAGGAAAACACTCGACACTGCGAATAGCATTGTATTAGTGTGACGATACAGCGATAAGGCTAACATGAGTAAGCGAAAAAAGTAAATTAAAAAGACTATGAAATGCATCAGCGAATGTTTAAGTAAAATAACAGCGAAAAAAGAAAAATGAAAGAGTTACGATTGTCACTTGATCAGTTTGGGCGGTTTTCTGATGTCGGTACTTATTTGGAAATTGAACAGCGTGGGCGGCAGCGATGTGGATCGAGTGATGGTGTTGCCGTCGTTGCTTTTCGGAGTTTCTTTGACGAAGCCGGTTCGATAGGTGTTCGTGCACACGGCAATGGGATGTGTGGTGTGTTGCTTTGGAAAGTATTCCTCGAAGCTAGTCAGGGCAGATTTGGTAGACAGTTGAATTTGCATTAGTTCTTGAGCTGCACGATTCAATTTGAAACGCTGCTCTGCCAGTTCGCTGTCGTAGGCTAGGAATCGCTTCGTGAGATTGTCGGTGTTGATTTCGAGAGTGTCGAGTGAATGGCACGGCATGTAAGCAAGGACGGTGCTGCCGTTGCCGGGTACGTCTTTGAGAAGCTGTGTGAGGTGCCTGATGTTGTCGATAAGGAGTCGTTGTTGTTTTATCAGACCTGGAATGTAGTTTGTGAGTGTGTCGTCGTGCTGTTTTGTGACGTCTTGCCAGACATTGCTGAAAGTTTCGAACGTGCGTAGGGCTTGTGCGATGTGAATTTCTGTGTCTTGACGGAGGCGGATCAAGGAGAGGTTGTGCTTTTCGGCGAGGAGATTCAGCGTGGGAACGCCGCCGCGTAGGTCGGCCAGGTTGGCTTGGATCTTGTGAAAACGGGACAGCAGGCTGTTGGTCGCTTCGGTGTCGAGTAGGATCGGGCCGAACTATGTGCTGAATCGCTTTTGGAGTGTCAGGAGTTCTTGTTCGCACAGTTGGGTGTCCGTGTTGATTCGGCAAGTGTTTATTTGTAAGCAGCCGATCGATTGCAATTCCAGGTCGTGTTGAGCGATGAGTTTTTTCACGTGATGGTCGTGGGTGGCTCGTTGTCGTACGAGTTGAGCCTGGAGAAGCTTGATTGTGTTGTTGGCAATTGCCAGTTGTTGATCGATAGTGTCGTCGGTCGTTTCTTCGGTTTGACGGCTTTTTTCGGAATCGATCGACGAGGCAGAGGAGTGAGACGAGGAGGGACAGCCCGTGTTGTTTTCTTTGTTGCTGTCGTTGTCGTCGCTGCTGTTCGGTGTTGCGTGTGGATCGGTTGTGGTGATACTGTTGCCACTGTCGTCGGTCGAGGCGTTTTGGAAGGCCTCCTCCAAATTTTGGCGAGCAGGGTCGTCACTAGCGATAGCAGCAGTACGATCGGCAGAAGTAGGAGCATTTTTGTTGTCTTCTTGTTGTTTATTGTTGATTGAGGTGTAGCTCATGTTTGCTGTTTGTCGTCTTTTGCTGCTGCTGTTGTGGCGTGTGACGGCAATGAGACAGCGATGTTTCTTTTATAGTCTTATGCATTTGAAAGGAGGTATTGTTGCGTTAATTTTTTTGCTGCTACTAATCTGTTTTTGCTGCTGGAGTTCTATGGCGTTAATCGATGTATAGAAATTTAGCAGCAAAAAAATTAAGTTTTTGCTGCTGTATTGTTCTATTGTGCGTAGATGTGTATATGGATGTGTGTATGCGAGGAAAGGATCAATCGATCGACGATCAGTTATGCAGCAGCAGCAGCAGCAGTATGAGGGCAAATCGACTCGGTTATACAGGAAGGTGGGTGATGTGCCGGCTGCGTATTGGATGTACGTGCTGGAAATAGCAGAAAAGGAGTGGAGAAGGCCGGTGGAGGTGGCCGCTTGGTCTAGGACGCAGAACGATTGGGAGAATGCAGGTGTGAAATCGTACTTTGTAAATTTAGTTAATCAGATGAAGGCGGACATAAGGGAATACGGAAAGACGTACGTCTTTTTGGATGGTTGGCATGGTTGGCGATTGTACGATCAGGAGGCGGCGAATGGGGAGAAGGCGAGCGAAAGAGATGAAAGATGTTTTGGGTTGTCTCGATTCGACGAATTTAACAACGGAGACGGTCGGTACGGTACGATGACCAAGTGTTTGTGGCCGAGAACCCGGAGGGTAACAGAAGAAGAAGAAGAAGAAAAGAAACGCGAGTGGCCGCCTGGGAATGTGCTCGATGTGACTGAATCGTTGAACAGGTCGCCTGAGTTGAAGATGTTGCCCGATGCGCAGTTTAAAAAGAGGAGACATATGGGGATTGATGGTGTGTGCGAAGACGATTTGGAGGCATGGCGTTGCGGGGGAGCGCGACCTAGGCGACCGCCGAGTCTGGGGGGCTCGTTTGGACGAGGATTAAGAGCGACGGCGACACCGCCGTCGAGGGTTACGACGTTTGGACGAGGAGCAATGTTGGCCGAGATGCTTCGCACGAGAGACGATGTGCCAAAAGATTACGTGGACGGTGGATATTTGTGATACGTTTATTTTATATATATATACATTTACATTACATAATATGTTAATAAAAAAAGAAAAAAATAACAGAAAAAATGCGTGTGTGTTTATTTGAAAATGTCTGGATCGGGAAAGCGGAATAGGCGAAAGAAGTAGGTTCGTACGCGTCGATCGTTTCTCTCCAGGGCGGCGGCGGTGTCGTTGTCCGTTTGTCGGGATGATGATGATGACGATGCTCAGTTGGGTCGGACGAGGTAGAAGCAATTGTCGTACCAGAATTGGTAGCCGAGCAGTCGCGGTTGCGCGATGCGGCAGATCGTGAAGAGGAACAGTATCGAGTACTCGCCGCAAACGTTCGTCGCGTCCGATTGGATTTGATACGGAAAGTAGGCGGTGATGTGTCGATCGGCGTCGATGAGTCTAAAGCCGTCAGCTCGTCGAAAGTTTTCGGGCGTGAACGTTTGCGTGGACAGACACTCGTCGAGATCGAGCAGGCGATGATCGGTGCGAAAATACGAGAAGGACAGCATGTGTTCGGCGAACGACTTGAACACGCCTGCCGGTTGACGACCGTACGAGTCGAAGAAGAAGGCGTTGTGATCGTGATCGAAGTAGAGCGCTTGCCAGTGTCGTCCGCCGTTCTTGTGCGTGCCCGTGTTCATGATGTAGGCGAGCGGGAAGTGTTGGATGTTGCGTTGTAGCAGCGAGGTGACGAGAAAGTCGCGAAAGCTGCCGAGGCTGGCGAGAATGTTGGCGATGTCGTCTTCGGTGATGACGCCGGCGTAGATTCGCGCGAGATAGTGCGAGTCTTGGCGGATGCAGTCGGCAATCTGTTTGTTGTTCATGCTGCTGCTGCTGCTGCTGCTGCTGTTTTTGGGGGCGGTTGCGGGTGCGTGCGGGATTTTGTGTGTTTTTATAAAAAGAGAAAATAGCAGGAAAGCGTTCGTGGTTTTTTACGAGTAGTAGTCTTTAGCGATTTGGCCGTTGGGTGCGACGCTGAATTTGCGCTTGTCGAACTTGTGCACTTGGATGTCTTGGTCGACGGGCATTGCTCCGTTGTTTGGAACGTGCAGGTAGAGCATGAGTCCGGCGCTGCGTTGATCTTCGCTCAGCACGTTGTTGGCCTGCATGCACGAGAAGGTGAGCACCTCGCAGTACTTGGAGTAGCCGGAGTTGGTGACGAGAAAGTCGTCGCGTGTGATGATCGGATTGTTCACATCGGGATTGAGGGTTTCGCGAACGCTGTCGTAGGCTTCGGTTTCTTTGTCGCGTTTGTTTTTGCGCATCACGGACGAGTTGATCAGGTATTGCCATTTGGTGCCGGCGGGCAGACTCGTGGACATGTACGGATTCAAGCCGATTTCGCCGAGACGAGCTCGGCGATTGCGCAATTGGAACATGATCTTGTCGGGCAGTTTGTCGTTGGAGATGTTGAGTTTGAATTCGGAGATGCCGATCACGGGGGTGATGATGTCGATCGCGTGGTGGGTGAAGGGGAATTCGTCTGGCGTTTCGTTCGTGAACGATGCTATGTATTCGGCGGCGCGTTCGGGCACGAGCGACATTGTGGTGTATTCGATTTTCATTTCTTCGATGTAAATTTGACAGGTGTTGACGTAGGTGCGCAAGTCGTTGGGTTGTGTGGCGTCGGCGCCGTTTGCCGAGCACATGAGGTAGTAGGCGGGAGCGTGACGTTGAAAGATGATTTCAAGTTTGTTGCTTGCGTTGAACGGCACTTCGGATTTGTTGAGGGGTGTGTTGAGGCGGAATTCGAATTCGGCAGTTTTTCCGTGATGGTAGAGGTTGCACAGGCGAGCGCGAGCCGGATTGTTCGTGTTGGTGGGCGGATCGTTGGCGTTGGCGCCGTAGCAGTTGGTTTCGGCCAAGAAGCCGGGCGTCTCTTTGAAGAAGCCCTTTTTGGTGAGATCGCCGTTTTGGTAGACGTCGGTCGGAGTGCCGTTGAGGGTTTCTTCGTAGTCTATCTCGCTGTAGAAGGCGATGCTTTCGTCGTTCTGGTTGTTTATGCGCAATTTGACGTGCTTGAAGAGGCTCGGTCCGGCGTTGTTGATGGTGCTGATGTTTTTTTGATAGCCGGCGGCGGGCACGGCAGCTGTCCACGCGACGCCGTTGCTACGCATGCGTGTTTTCATTTTGACGATTATGTTGCGAGTGTCGTAGAAGCGACCGGGTTCTTGCGGCAGTACGAACTGGATCAGGTCGTCGACGAGCGGTGCCCGGTTGGTGATCGGATAGAGTTCGTCGATGCTGGCATTCTCGAGGAAGTGGTAGGCGCTGGTCTGGGCCGTAAAGTTCCACATTTCCGAACCGGGTTCGCCATGACCGAGACGTCGTTTGCCGCCGCGTTTGTAAGACGCTTGGGCGGTGTTGGCGAAGCGACTTTCGAACTGATCGAGGATGTCGACGCGCTTGTCCGGATTGAGTACGTCCAGGCGGCCGCCGTACAATGTGGCACGCGTGGAGTTCTTGTCGATGTCGACGTATTTTTTCCGTTTTTGCGACAGTGGCGGTGATCGCAGGTCGACTTGTTGCAAGACGGATTTTGCCTTGTTGCGTTTTCTTGTGGTTGGCACAGGCATGTTGTTGTTGTTGTTAGTAGAGACCGGTGTTCAGTGTGACGCCGGTTGGGATGCGAATTCCGGATTTTCTCCTGTAGAAACCCTGTCGATTGCGTCGATGGCGACGGTGGCGGCGATGGTGACGATGGCGATGTTGTATTGTTGGAGCAGTAGCAGTCGGGGAAGATTTTATGCGTTTCGAAGTGCGGCTTTTTTTGCCAAGTGATGTGCTCAATTTGCTGACGGCTTTTTGTTCGAAGTTTTTAATGGTGTTTTTTGTGCCGCGACGTAGGCTGCGACGCGTGTGGCGGATGAGGTGTTTCGATTTTTTCTTGAGTAGACGTGCGCCGTGGCGACCGAGACGTTTCAGGCTTTTCTTACCTTGACGTTTTGCGATCTTGAGAGCGCTTTTTCCGGCTTCTTTCCCCGCCTGTGCGAGTATTTTTCCTACCGTGCTGCCAATTCCACTTGCGCCTCTGCCTCCGAGATATCGCCCGTGTGGCGGTGTCCAGATGCCGGGACTGCGCAGACCAAAGCTGGTCTGGGCGAGACGACGTAGTGTGTGACGTGGGTCGGTACCGTTGCCGGTCAACATGTGGTGGCGGATCGGTCGTTTGGGTTTGGACCAGAGACGGGGTGATGTTTTTTGACCGCCGATGTAGAAGACGTCGGACATTGTTGTGATCCGCTGTGCGATGGTTGGGGATAATTAAGTAGGGAAAAATGCGCGTGAACTTGGCGAATGTGGTCGCGATAAGTCACAATCAGACGGCGGCTTTTTTTCGACGCAAGAGAAAAGTGAATTCGAGTTGGTCGGGCATGATCGGATCGTTGTAGGAGTTGCGCACGAGAAAGGACATGTCGTTGAGATTGATGTCCTTCATCAGGCAGCGAAACGTGGGCTGTTTGATTTTCAGACTTTGCGTGACGCTTTTTCGAGTTTGCGTTGTTGGGTTGCGCGACAGAGGATTTTCGAGTTTGTTGGCGAAGGCGTAGGTGGGGGCGGGAATTTGTGCGAGCAGCGGTGACAGGTGGTCGGCGATGTGGTACGTCGGCACGATACTGTTCGTGTAGAGGAAGATTTCGTCGGCGTTGAGGAAGTTGATCGGATGGTTGGTTCGATGTGCGATGTGGGTGTCGTCGGTGGACGATTTGGACAGATAGAGTTCGTAGTCGGTGGTGCCGAGCGGTGTCAGGTAGTTGGGAAGTAGGGGCAGTTGCCAGAGGAAACGCGGCACGGTGGAGGCGTTCGTTTCGCCGGCGGTGAAAATGGCCGGCGCGATGATGTTGTCGACGGTGTTGGGCAGGCGTCGGGCCGTGCACGGGGTGATGAGCGAACCGTGTCGGACGCGATCGTAGACCATGCGAAGACCTTCGCGCTGGAGTGTTTTGCTGCTGTAGTCGGCGTTGTACGAGTAGAGACTGCGGGTGACGACGGGGCCCTTTTCGAAGCCGAATATGTTGAGCAGGATGCTGCCCATGGCCATGTAGAGCAGCGTGTTGGGACAGAGGAATTCGAGGAAGTAGTGCTGATCGGGATTGTTGACGGTTTGGTAGTTTTTGCACTCGAACGTGGGCAGACTGGCGGCGAGATTCGTGAACAGTTGGGTTTTACCGAATCGCCCGGTGAGGGCGGTAAACGGCGGGAAACCGATGCACTGGTCGTTTGTGATGTAGTTTTCTGCCAGTTGGTACGTGGCGGTGGACAGAGGTGGCATGCTGGCGAATTCGTGGAAGGTGAGCACGGCGAATTTGTTGTCGTTTGCGGCGAATTTGGTCGGATAGGTGGCGAGTAGGCGATCGAGGTAGTTGGTGCGTAGGACGGGAGAGCGTTTTGAGCCGGCGTCGCCGCTGGTGGCGGCGGCGGTGAGACTGCGAGCGTAGCTCTTGTCGGCGGCGTCCGTGTCGAGACGGAAGAAGTTCACGTCCAGGTCGGACCAGACGTTGAGGTTTTTTTCGTAGTGGTCGGCGATGTAGGTGGACGATTGCGCGACGTCGTCTTCGAGCGCGTAGACGTCTTTGAAGATGCTCGCGAGAGTGGCGGTGTGATTTGTCAGACTGTAGTTGGTGGGAAAGAGTGGAATCGCGCCGGACAGCATGAATTCCAGGTCGTAGAGATGATAGGTGTTTTTGCGGTGCGCTTCTGTGGGATGCGGCACGAGCATCGAGTGTTGCGTGAGTGTGTAGTCGACTTGGACGATGCCGATTTCCCAGTCTTCGTCGGGCGGCATTTGGAGTTGGTCGCGGTGGATTTGGCTGTTGTTCGCGCTGAGAAAGCTGAACGAGTGCGTCTGTTGGACGGGATCGGCGAATTTGCTCGTGTCCAAGAGACCGCGAATGTAGAAAAAGTCGTGCGTAAACAAATCGCTCATGTTGTCGTTGCCGGCGTTTGGCGACGATCCGGATAGATGTGACGTGGCAGGAGGTGGGCGCCGCTGCAGATGATCAGTGTGCAGTTGACGGCGATGACGTGGTCATTTATGTTTTGGTAGGTGACTGCATTCGTGACGGCGTGGAAGGTTTTCAGGTAGCAGTTGAGTTTGATGTTTTTGCTTTGGAACGGCGTGAGGTGATGTCCTTCGACGACGCGTGCAAAGGGCAAGTTGCGATCGTCGCTCGCGAACGAGTAGCGTACGGGCTGGGCCGTCTTGTACTCGACGTGGTCGAGCAACGGTACGTGCAATTCGGCGAGTACGATGTCGGGGTTGTTTTTGCCGACGCGTTGGAAACAGTACGGCGAGCACATGTCGTTGCTCAGGGCGAGGCATACGTTGAGAAAGCGTTGCGTTGTTGTTGCCGCGTATACGACGGACGTGGCCGGACCGGTGGTCAGGGTCAGGCGACACGTGTCCAGCGAGACGTATTGGACGAGCGAGTCGGGCAGACTGTTGTAGATGATGGTCTTGTTGCCGGTGATGTCGTACTCGTCGGACTGTTGCAGTGCGTTGCTTTTGCAGTAGGTGTTTTCGCCGACGTGTTCGACGAAGAATTTGCGCAACAGTACGACACTGGCGTTGTCGTTGCCGCCGGGTGGTGCATTGATGTCGTACTCCATTGTGTGCGCGTGCGTGCGCGTGCGTGTAGAGAGAGAAAGACAGAAAAACAACAACAACACTAGTATATACGTATATAAAAGTGTTACATAATGATTAACTGACGCGAAAGAAGAAAGTCAAAGTGGTGGGATAGTTTTCGTTGTGGACAATGGAGAAACTGTGTTCGTTGTAGTAGGCGAGAGCGACGGGCGATAGTTTTGTGAGCAGGTGCAGCAGGGAGTTGCTGCTGCGAGACGTGAGACGGTAGACGAACGTGGAGTCGGCCAGGGGGACGACTTTGTTGAAGATGGGCGTGTCGAATTCGTACCAGTTTTTTGAGAATTTTGACGAGAGTTTTTGCGTGCCGGTCGGCAGATGCAGTATTGCGACCGTCGGTTCCCAAATGCCACTGTAGATGTTCGATTCGATTTTGTTCGTCGTTATTTTCACCATCTGTTGGGTGTCGAGGTGTCGCAGGGCGACACTGAGGACGAAAGAGGTGCCGCGAGGAAAGTATTTGCTGTTTATCGAGGTGAATTGTGGCGACGGTATCGTGACCACCCAGTTGAGAGGCAGGTTGCGATACAGTCGCGGGTCGTCGTAGAGTTTTTGACTGTTGTCAAAGTAGGCGGTTTGTGTGGCGGACGTGTTTGGATACATGACCGGTCCGAAGCGAGTGGTGATGGCAATGTCCACGTAGTCGTCGTCGTCGTCATTGGTGGCAGTGGGGGCGGTGAGTAGATCGATGTTGCGCTCGAGGCGAGGCAGACGGAAAAGGTTTTTTTGTTTTTTCGAGATCGATTGGGATCGTACGGTGCGAAATCGATCCAGCTTTTCTTGAGAATTCTCAAGACGGTCGCGTCTTGACACCAGTTGAGTTTTGCACCGTCGGCACCGCCCGGTTGCAGTGTGTAGTGAGCGTGGTGACCGCTACGTTTGAACATATCGTTCATGAGAGTGCATTCTCGAGGTTCGTTGAACCAGGTGTCGACGCTGTAGTTTGTGGTCATCAGATCGTCTGCGGTTGCTGTTGCGGTCCGGGGCGGTAGGGGAAAAAGTCGGCCGATTCGCGCCACTCCCACGAGTCGATGTTGAGCAGGTCGGCGAGGCTGCGAGACAGGCGTACGATCTGCTGGTAACTGCCTTCGCTCAAAGCGAACGACGTGTTGCGGGCGAATCGATCGGTGCTACTGTCTGCGGCGTTGCTGCGGCGTACGACAATGTCGAAACAGTCGTGCACGACGGTGGCGTTGGTGTTCTTTTTGATGCCGAACATCGAGGAGGTTTTGACGGGTGCTTTGCCGTCGGCGAACGTGTCGTAGTACTCTTTGTACGGTCGCAGGTAGTCGGTGTAGCACAGCGTGAGAAAGGATTCCAGTTCGGTCGGGTAGGCGATCTGGTGTTGGTGCACGAGTCGGTAGGCTACGGACGGATGCGGTTGCACGCGAGGTGTGGCGTCGAGGACGCGCGCGTAGTTCTGATGATGGAGCCATTTTTGCGTGGTCAGACTTTTGTAGACCTTTTCGAAGGCGCTGCCGGCAGTGCTGCTGAGTTTTTCCGGCAGATAGAAGCGTTTGTACCAGAGTTTCGACGGCACGTCGAGAGTGCTGGTGTGCGTGAGCGAAGCGTTCGTGAGTGCGGTGTTCCACGTGAAACGCGGATCGAATTGCACGTCGCCGTACGGGCGATTGGCGAAGGTGTCCGATTGCGAAAGGATGTTGTGGTCGGGATCGCCCGACGAGACGGCTGTAAAGTAGGTCTTGTCGACGTGTTGTCCGAGACCGGTTTCTTCTGTCATGTTGACGTTTTGTTGTTGTTGTTGTCACCGCCGAGGAGGAGATGGTGCAAGAGGGTGGCAGCGGAGATCTCGTGACGCTGTTTCTCTTCGCGAGTGCGCTGCGTGAGCACACGTTCGGGCAACCACAAACTGTCCCAGTACTCGGCTATGCGTATTTGCACCCAGCGAGTGCGAGCGCCGGTGTCCGGATCGACGACGGTCTGTTGACGAAGACGCGATTTGGTGATTTTGAACGAGGCGGGAAAGGTCACGTGCACGAGTTCGGGATACTGAAACGTGCCGATGACGGGCTCCTGACGGAGGTCTTGCAGTTTATAGACGGGCGGCAGGTCGTGCGTATCCACATCTGTCACCTGAAACAGCTCGTCAGTGAAACCCTGTTGGAAACCGCGACGAAAGGTTTTGTTTTCCTTGCGTATGCGGACCCAATCGCCGACGTGCAGCAGCGGACGGTGGGCGCGTTTGTCCCAGAGGGCGTGTTTTTTTTGTCGTCGAACGATGCTTTTTTCGATGTTGATTCGAGCCGTGTTGACGGTGACGGGATCGACGGCGTTGGGTGCGAGTCGTGTCGTGGTGTGCACGCTGTTGTTGAGTCCGAGGACGATGTTTTGCAGGTGTTCCAAGTACTTGCCGTCGTGCAGGCTGGCGATTTTCACGAGTTTTCGCTTCAACGTCTGATTGGCGCGTTCGACGATGGCGCCTTTGATGGACGAGTCGTTGGTGGTGACGTGTCGGATGCGAATCGACTCGAGGTAGTGCGAGACGGCGCTGTTCAGGAACTCTTTGCCGTTGTCCGAGTAGATGATGCGCGGGCGGACATGGTCTGACGTTCGAAGATGTCGCGGAATGCGTTGAGCACGTCGTTTTGATTTTTTTGCTTGCACGGCGCCACGAACAGTTTCTTCGTGAACTGGTCGACGACGGTGAGCAGAAAGTGCACGCGTCGGTTGCGACTTGCGAACTCGGACATGTCGAGTAGGTCGGCTTCCCAGATTCGATTCGGGCCGAACAGGCGGTAGGGACGACGAAGGAACCGTTTGCGCACCGGTTTGTATTTGGTGTACAGGGCTTGTTGTCGTTTCCATTCTTGTAGCTGTTTCCAGGTGAGCCGTTCGAAGGCGGGTAGTTTTTTCAGGTGCGTAAAAAAGTTACGCAATCCGCCCAAGGCGCCAGGGAAACTGCTGTCCGTGTAGTAGCGATTGAGTTGTTCGAACAAGGACATTGCGGCGGGCAGAATGAGAGAGGAAAAGAAAACAACGAGTGTTATTATTTTGTTTTTTTCGAATCTTGAATTTTAATGTGCGGATACAGTTGTTTAATAATGTAGCGGATGATGTGCAATTTTGATAGTTGTCCTTCAGGCAGTTGTATTCCTGTTCGGATATTTTTACAGACGGCGTGTTTTTGTCGATTTCTATTGCGCGTTTGCCTGTCTGATCGTCGACGTCGGCGTCGTCGTCATCGGCGTCGGCGTCACTATCGAAGGGCAATTCGGTGAGATTCATCTCGTCGTCGAGATGCTTGAAACGAGTCAATCGCATGTTGGCAGTGTCGGACAGTTTCTTTTGCAACAGCTGAAGCATTTCTGGATCTTCGTCAGTCGTGCTGTTGTTGTCGCGACGATGAGCGGCGGCATCGACATCGCTGTCGTCGACTGTCGTTCTGTTTTTGTTTTGTTTGGATTTCGTTTTTGTACTGTGATTGATGCTGGTGAATTCGTTGTGCAAACGCGATTGGAGGGCTTCGAGTTTTCGAGCGACTCGATCCTGTTTTTTGTTGCGTTGAAAATGACTGTAGAGTTGTCGAAGCAATTCGCGCTCGTCGGCCGGAGTAGTGTCTTGTGTTTTCTTTTTGATGTTCTTCTTTTTTTTGCTTTTTTGTTTTTTTTTTGAAGTAGTTTCCCCGCTGCTGCTATCGCTGCTGTTGTTGTTATCATCGTCATCATCGTCGCTACTGCTCGTGCTGCTGCTGCTACTGCTACTGTTGTTGTGTTTTTTTTTTGTTTTCGCGTTTGACGTTTTCGTTTCTTTGCAGCAGCAGCAGCAGTAGTAGTAGTGGTGTTGTTGCGACGTGCCGGTTTGGATTTTGTTGTCGCAGGATCGAAAAAGGCGGCGCCATCGTTGTCGTCTTGATAACGATCGGTGTCGACATCGATGTTGTCATCGAAACCGATATCGTCGTTATAGTTCATTTTGCCGTCGTTGGTGACGGGCACTCCACCGTTCACTGTAAACATGCGTGTGTGCGGAGTAGCATCGGTGCTATGATGTACGTGTGTGGTTTTATGAAGTTATTTTTTCTTTTCTTTTTTTTGCCGGTGTTCTAAAAGGACTCGAGCAGTTCCTTTTGTTGGTGAATTTTGTGAGTTTTCGGGGTCTGTTTGGCTTGCTTTCGCTGTTGACGGGTTTGCATTTGGGGTGATGGTGACGGTGGTCGTTGTGTTCTTACAGGAGGCGTGGAAGCGGTTGCGGGTGGGGTAGGCGGTAAGCGGGAGGAGGTCGTCGTCTCGCATTGACAGTAGGCCATAGCGGTAGGCCATAGGGTAGGTCATAGCGTCGTCGCACACCAGCGGGCATAGATGGTGTACGACGAGGTGTGGCACCGCTACTGCTGCTGCTGCTGCTGCTAGTAGTAGTAGATGACGACGCTGTACGAGGGGTGGTCTGCGAGGCTGGTCGTCGACTCACGCGAGCAGGAATAGAAGAAGATGATGATGATGAAGATGATGATGTTGCTCTTGCGCCGCGTTCTCGTGCGGTGGCATCGTCAAGAAGTTTGCGTGCATTGTCGCGCAAAAATTTGTTGCCGAGATGGTTCAGGTTGAAACCGTAGCGGTGCAGAGCGAGGAGCAATTCGTGCGTTCCCTCGGGCGGGCTGGTGACGTTGCGATCGTGGGTGAAAAATGCAGCAGACGCGCGGCGGCGTGTGGATGACGCGAAACGGTTTTGTGCAGTACGTGCAACGTACCGCGTGTGCTGTCGTGTCGAAGAATGTGCGGATGTCGACCGAGAAACGTACGCAACATTTCCGCGTGAAACGGACTGTCGTGCAGGGATTGCGGTGACGGCTGTACGATGTTGAGGGGATTGTTGACCAGGTTGTTGTACTTGTTGTTTTCGGCATGCCGTAGCACGTCGAGTTGGTGGTTTTCGCGACCCTTGAGGTTTCTGTACAAGGTCATGCCGGCGTGTGTGGAAAGGAGTCGTTTGTTGCGCGCCAGATGGTGGAGTTTTTTGCGGATCTGTTCCAGCAGAGGCGAGGTGAGACTCTGTTGTATGTGCGCGTCGACGTCGCTGTTCATGATGTGCGCTTGCAGGTATTTGTGCGCGTCGATCATGTGTCGATTGTACTCGTTGGGGTTGTTGGCGTTCTTGCGAGCTGCCGTCACCTTTTTTTGGATGTAGTGCTGTTGTAACGAGGGCAGGTGTTTTTGGAACGTCTGGATGGCCGTGGCGTAAAAACTGCGCGGCACCAGTACCATTTCGCCGTACGTGCCCGCGTGATGCGGTGTCAAATTGCTCTGACTGGCCGGTGCTGCTGTGCTGCTGCTGCTGGTGTTGACGGCGCTGCTGCTGCCGGCGTTTGCGGAGTGGCAGGTGGAGTCATTGGAGCAAAGCTCGACTGGCCCAAGTAGGGACCGAGTTGATGGGCGTTGCTGCTGCGACGTTTCTTTTGCGCCGGTTTTGTACCATCACGCTCATCATCGGGATCGTATTCACCGTCCGATTTCGATCTTCTGTGTGTTTTTTTTTTCCCCGCGGCGGTGGCCATGTGAGAGTATAAACGCAAAAAGGACAACGACTTGTTTGTTTAACAAAAAACAAAATAACAACTTATCGATTTGACATACGTACGTACACACACGCATATATATAGTTAACAAATAAAGTGTTTTTTATCAGCGCTGAATGAGTTCGGATATGGCACGTAGGTGAATCCGTTTCGCAATCGAATGATCGGCGCCTGCATGGGTAAACGTCTGAAGTTGGCCAATTGACTTCGCAATTGAGCCGGATGAAAGGGCCAATTGTAGCCGGGTCCTGTGGGGTACACGTTCACTTGATTTTCACCGTAGAAACCGATGCGTTTGTAGCGACGAGCTTGCGCTCGGCGCAGTCGTCGAAGACGTCGCTGTGATGACGGCAGTGGCATGTTCTACACGCGGATTCGTGTCTGTATGCTTTGACGATTGACGTGTCGAAGCCGAAAAGAGCATTTAGAAGAAACGAAAAACGACAAACTGTTAGGCGAGAATGTTTGCAGATGGTACGTCGAGTCGTAGTAGATCGGCTTGCGGAGACGAGCCACGGCGAACGGATTGATTTTGGCCATTTGTCTGGCATTGGTGTAATTTTGGTAGACGTTGCTTTTCGTCGTCACTCCGGGCAGGTTCGCGTGGAAACCGACGGCCGGCAACCAGTTCTTCTGTCGGTGTTGCAGTTGTTGTTTTGGTGTTGTAAGGTGGTCGCGTAAATGCTCGCCTTCATGTACGGCGGCAGTGCGGCTGTGTCGCGAATGTGATTCGTCTCGAGAAGTTTCTGATAGTCCGAGACACGATGTTGTCGTCGTCGTCGTCGCCGTCGTCGTCGATGCCGAATACTGTTAATAATACGTTTCGGTTTGAATCGCACGAGTCGACCGTGTCCGTGGAGAATCTCGTTGAGATTGTGCGGTTTCGGCGAGTAGGGATCGGCTTTTTGACGTGCCGACGACGAGCCGAACGTCCACATGGTCTTTATGTAGTTGTGCTTGAACAGATCGTGATGATTCGCGTGAACGCCGAAAGACGACATAGTTTTGTAGTGCGCGCGGTAACGAGAGAGTGTGACAAAGATATATAGATATATATGTGCAGAAACTTTGCAATGTAATATAATGTAATGTAAAAATAACAACAACAAGAAACTGTTACCTACTATTCTCTATGACGATCACGAATAGTGAAATCGTAAACTGTGCAAAATGCTGTATTCAACCTGTGTCCGTTTTGGTTCGCTCTCGTTATTGTTAAGGTCGTTCGTGTATGTCGGCAGGTGATGTGCAACATTGCCAAGATCATAGCAGGATCACTATTGCATTCAGGTAGACTAGAGACGGAACAAGTACAACAGCAACAGTGTTAGTGACATTGTTTGCGCGGCGCGGCAGAAAGAAACAAAAAAAACACATGCAATAAGTAGATGTATATACCAGTCAGCCAGCAATTTTAAACAAAAATCAAACAGCAAAAAAAAAATAGACAATGTGAATACAACAAAAGGTGTTTAGTCTGTTTTTGTGAGTAAAACTGCCAATTGACTGCCGCGCGTTCGACAGTAACTCGACGAGTTATGTTTGTTTTGGCAGTGGTCCTTCTGAAGCTGGTAATGGTTGCGTGCGCTTGATGCCTGTATTAACCATTGTCCACGTATATGAAGGTGATGGCACTGACTGTAGTATTATCGGCGGTGGGTTGCAAGAGGAGTTGATGGTCGTGTTATTGTTGTTGTTTCTGTTCCATTGTTGTTTTGTTATAATGTAAAACTGTTGGCGGTGCGGTGTTGGCGCTGGTGCTGCTGCTGCTCTTGCTGTTGTGTTGGTGTTGTGTTTGAAATTCAAACGCGAATTTTCTTCATTTGCACGGAAATAAGTTTTTGTCTGTCCAATCCAGATGGCGAAAAGAATAATGCTTGACTGCCAACAAGTACAGTAACTATCGTGCATGGACCCGTCCGAGGAGTAACATTCTTGAGCACATATTACAATGCAGTAGCATTATGAGATCCGTATATTTGGTAAGGGTTTTATAGTATTTGATAAATGGTTGAGTTGACGAGGGAAGTTGTTTTGCAAGTAAACCACAAGGTGTATGACAAGCAAAATCGGTTGTGCTTGACGACGGCACAACAGTGATCCAGCTAACATTTTTGAATATACACACCAAAGGGGGCAAAGAAATCAATCCTTGTACATTTCGCCAAAGAAGTCGACTATTTGATCGACTGTTTTGAAAAACATTGGCATTATTTGTACCTCGTACCTGTCGGGTCCGTCACGAATGGCTGAAACTTGCAGTGCGCAATTTGGATTGAATGAAGGCTCGATTCGTCACAATCGACCGCCTTGGTGGCAGGCGTACGTTTGTTGTTCTGGTCGTCTTTGTCGTCTTTCCACATGTTGTGGGCGGGATGTGGTGGTGAGAATATCTTCTTCGTCGCTATCGTCCGTCTCGTATGATTACTGCTGTTATCCAAAAGGCGAGATCGTCGTCATCATCTTGAAACGTTTTTCGTAAGCGAACAGGTGGGTCTTTAGGTCGACTGTAGTTGCCGGCTGTAACGTCCAGCCGTCTTCGTCAGTTTCTTGCACGTGAGAATCTTGTTTTCGTTGCATGCCCGAGGTTCTTGCTCGCTTCCGTGGATAGAGCTTGAGGAGAAGGCCTCGATTGTCAGCCAGTGGAAAGGCTGTGCCGGCTTCCTCAGTCAGATGAAAATCCGACCATGCTCTGGACCGTCTCGAACAATGTTGGCAGGCAATACGAATTGTGTGTTTATCGGCCAGTTTTTCTTTGGATCAAACTCTGTCTAGAGGCATTAAGTGGAAATAATTCGTTAAAAGTGCCGTGCAGTATTACTTTGACGCGCTTAGATGAGAAAAAAACACGTGCAATGGCAAATACTAAATAATAATGATAAGTTAGAAAGTACATAGTTATTATTATTATTTGCTTATTGTTATTACTACCATGCTTGATTGAGTAATAGTCTTTGAAATAGTACACGGCTGCATCGTTGACAGGAGCTTTATCCATGTTGTTGTCAGACTCGACACCACAGGCAAGTGGTGCGGAGTCTGACTTGCGCTCGAATTTATAGCAAATGACCACAATGACATTCCTCATGAAATAATAGGAACAAAAAGTTTAGCAGCAAACAAAATTAAGCGCATAGAAATATAGCAGCAAAAATATTAGTGACATAGAAATTTAGCAGCAAAAAAATTAGCGATAATAAATTCCATACGATAAAGCAGCAAAAAAAAAATTAGCAGCAAAAAAAAATGACGTAATCGTAATGTATATGTACAGGTAAAGTATGATTATCATTATAATATCGAATCGATTCCGACTCGGTTTAGAACTCGGTGAAGGTTTCGTATGGTGTCCGAAAATGATCGTTCGGTTTTTCGTCTAGCACAAAATCGTTCGAGTGTGCTGAAAAGATTTTGACGACGTTCAAAACGAAGGCGTTCTCGCTGCAGTTGTGTTGCCATTAGAGGCACGTTGTTATTGTTGCCATCATCTTGACGCCGACGGCGATGACGACGATGATACCGACGACGACGTGATGACGATGATGATGATGATGATGATGATGATGATGATGATGATGATGATGATGATGGTGCTCCTGGTGCTCCTGGTGCCGCTGCTGCCGTTGCTGCACGACGTGGAGAAATTGGGAGTAGTGACGGAAGTCTAGTTGTTATATTTGACGCTGTTGGTGGCGATGATCTTGTTTGAAAAAGCGAAGGAGAAAAACGATTGATTCGTTCGACGATCGAGTCGACAATTGATGATTGATGAGGTGGTGGTGGTGTTGCTGGTGGTGGTTCACGAGGTGGTGATGGCTTTGGACGTGCCGATGGTTCTTCTTCTTCTTCTTCTTGTTCATCGTCGCCGTCGTTTGGTATCATCGGTGTCGATGTTCGTAGCGGAGAGATGGGAGGAGGGGGGGTGATGCTCCTCGGTCGGCTAGAGTCTTGTTCGTGTACGCTGCTGCTGCTGCTGCTGTTGTTGTTGTTGTTGATGATGCCAGGTAGTGTTGTTGCCACGTCGTCCAATAGGATACTACACGGGCGTGTTACCGCCATTGTCCGTTGACGTTGTTGCTCGAGTACGAGCGCCGACGTTGCGGCCTGCGCTGCCACGTCCAGTGCGGTGAGCACGTTTTCCATGTTACGCGTTGTTCTTCTTCGGTAAGTGCTGCTGCTGCTGGTGGTGATGTTGACGCGACTCGTGGAACGATTGGTGAAATCGCAACAGGAGGTCGGGCAGCAGCAGCAGCAGCAGCATCAGGAAGATATGCGGCTGCTCCATCATCATCCAGTAGATGGTTGTACAGGGCTGGCGACAGGCGAACCGCATCGTCCGACAGCGATCCGATACTACCTACACCACTGCTGATACTGCTGTTGCTGCTGCTGCTGCTGCTGCTTTCCTGCTGCGCTTGTGGGAGAGCGGCAGCAGCAAGCTGAAAATTTGGATTAGCTCGGGCCGCTTCGGCTATCTCGTCGGAATCGTAACGATCTGGAAAATCCACGCCGTAGTTCGGCGCAACCGCCGCACTGTTTCGATGCGGTCGCGGAGAACGAGCCGGCACGTCGACTTCCGCGTCGGACGGTGGTTGATAGCCTGGCGATGCCTGTCGTCGTCGACGTTCGCGAGCCTCTCGTCGTCGTGCAACAGCAGCAACTGCGGCAGGAGGTGGAGGCACCGGCACCGGTCCGAGAATGCGGCGAATGTGCGACGGTACGTGATTGTTGAAGTGTTCTCGGAAGTACGTGATCAGAGCTTGACGTCGACGTACTCTCGTCGATCGGTACAGCGATTCCAAGAGATCGGCCGGCACCAATGGCGCCACGTACCGAGCGAGATTGGGGTTGTTCAAATCGACACCGTTCACGCCGAGTTCGGTGACGAGTTGTCGATCGCGTTCACGTCGTTCCAATTCACGAACAACGTCTGGTGTCGGCGGCTCAAACTGACGGCTCGACGTCCTTTCCCTCTAGTCGTCGTTGTCGTCGTCGTGTGTTCGCTGGCGTTTTTGACTGTTCCATTTTCGTTCTTGTTTGCGAAAGAAGGCCAAGAGACGACTCTTTTTCGTCGGCACTTTAATCAGACCCATGTCGTCATCGATGTAGATTGATGCTAAATATTACAGGATACTATGCAACGTATAAATGAGAAATAATATGTACAACTCGCTCTCAAGTGTGCGCATTAAGGTCATTTCAGGTAAAATTTTTTAATAGTGTCTCCGTCGACGCCGTCTTCCATATCCGACAGTTCGTCGTCGTCCCGGTGCACGAAACGGACGTCGTCCTCTTCCGCGTATTTTGTTACCTATTTTTTTTGCCGCCACACCCACTAACATGGGCGCTATCACCTTTGCTGCCAATTTTGCCGCCATTCCCAATGCCGCGAATACCATAATTGCAATGTAATGTTTGTAGAACAAAATGCAGAAAAACACGATCTTTTCTCGTTCATATGTTAAAACATAAAAATAAAATATTATTCAACTGGATTTACAATTAATCGATTTGTTCTGTCTTCATACTTTTATTACTGTTGCAGCGCCGTTGGCAGGAAATTGATAGCGAAGTCGTCCATGTTTCGCGATATCAGATTGCTCACTATGCGCGTTTCCGACGGTTCGTTCGGACGACAATTCAACGAAACGAACGGGTACGAATTGGATGGGCTGTATTCGAGGGCGTCGAAAATTTTTTGCGCCACTTCGCCGCCTGTTTCGCCTTAGGATACATTTTACCGAGCATCCGCCGGACGCTGTCACGACAGCTCGGATTGTCGAAGATGATCTTGTAGTCCGTGTTTTTCGATATCGTCGAACCGTGCTTGTGTTTGGGAAAGATGTCCTGCCAAACGAAAAACATGCACAGATTTCTGTGGTGACTTTCGCGAGTGAAGAACTGCGACATCTTGTCGTTCTTCATCATCTCGTCCATGAGATCGTCCAGGATGACGATCGCGTCACGCATTTCCTCTTTGGCCGTTTCTGCTTGTTGCGATTCGAGTCCGGGAATTGTGTGCAGCGCGATACTGCTGTCGTTGGCATCTTGCAATTCGTCGCGAAAACCGTCGTATATCTCCTTCAGGCAATTCTCCTGTTTTTGATCATAGGTACCGTAAAACCAATAAATTCGTTTCGTGTAGAATCCGGCCGTGTCGTCGGTGATGAAACGCCACTGACGCAAAAGATCGAATAGCAATTCGGTCTTACCCGATTTACTTTTCCCTCCCACCATCACCGTGCACGGCGTTTTCAAGCGAAAATCGTATTGCGTTTGAGGTCCGCCGTAGTAGATGGAGTCGCACACGAAGTTGATCAGTTGTTGGGTGGTCGCGCTTGCCGGCATGTGTTTGATCTGTTCCTGCAACGTTTCGTCCGCAATCGATTCGTAATACCTGTCGATATTGTCCGCGTAATTGTGCAAGTACTGTTCCTGTTCTGGAGTGATCATGTCGAGCAGACGGTGCCAAACATGCCCACGTCACCAGTCAATTTCGTTTTCGGCTTCTTTTGCGGTGTCGGTAACGACGACGACGGTGGTGGTGGTGGTATTTTACGTTTTTCATTCTTTTTTTTTTCGCAACCGGTAGCGGTGAAGATGGTGGTGGCGATGATGAAAGAGTGTACTCACTGTCGTCGTCGTCGTCGTCGTCGTCGTAATAGTGGTCATTTCGGAATGATCGTCGCCTTCGTCGTTGTCGTTGTTGTGCTCTCTTTGTAAATTTTTATTTACTGTTTTGTTGATGTCTGACCACAGTTCGAGTTTGGCTTTGGTTCTTTTCGAGATGGCGCGCGATGATTCTGCTTTGTCTTTTTCTTCCGCGTCGTTGTTACTACTACTGGTGCTGGTGCTGCTGTTGCTGTCGGTGATGAAACGAGTTATTACTTTTAGCATTTCCAAACTCAAATTGTGTCGGAACGCTTCCAGCTTCGTTTTGTAGATCAATTCGGGATCGATTTGGTGGAACACAAAACCGTCATCGTCCCCGGCACGTTGCGAATCGAGCGGTGCGTCGTCGTCGGGAAGAGAGCATGATCGCGTACCGTTTTGTTCGACAGAGCGCGCCGTCCTCGCGCCGACCACATCGGATGGGTTTTCTTGTAGAGTAACGGCTGTCGCGGCACGCAATCGCGCGACGTGCCAATGTTTTTGGCGTACTCGGGGATGTGTTTTTTCGCAAGAACAGAGATAAATTCGCGCCTGATATGTTCGTCAACGTAGCGCAAAACGCCGTCTTCAGTTTTCGGAATGTTCTCCCAATCGTGTTTGCACAACCAACTCACGTAATCTGTAAAAAATTTAAAAATTGCTAAACAAACAGTTATTCGTATTTCTAATTACTTTCTTGCGTTTTTTCGTTTTGATTTTATTTGTCGCGGGGAATTTTTTTGCATAATTTCCCTGACCAATGGCACCGCTATGCGTTGCAGTAATTTCTTGTGGTGGCGGTGGCGGTGGTGGTGGTGATGTGTTGACAGTGGGAGACAGCGCATTTTCTGTAACAGCAACAACTGACGACAACAGATCGTGCACCATGTTTTCAAAAGCTTTTTCAACTACTGCAGTGCTGCTGCTAGTGTCAATATCATCATCTACTGTTGTTGTTGTGTTGTTGTGGTTGTAATTATTGACGGTGGCGGCGGCGGCGGCGGCGGCGTGAGCACGGTGCTATTTTGCGATGAAAACAACAGTTCGTTTTCGAGAATTATTTTTTTTGCGTCCTTTTTTTGCGTCCTCGTTTACACTTGTGAAGGGGACGTTGCAAAGAGGCGCTTGCCCACTCGTATTCTATTTTGCGTCGCAGATAATCCAAAGGTGTTTCAATGTACGTGTTATAGAGCGTTTTGAAAGGTGAAACGTAACTGGTTGCCACGTGGTGTCCAATCTCCATTTTCATACGCTTTTTCATGCGCCCAAACCCGTACCCTTTAATATTTCTTCGATTTTAAACGCATGCAAATCCGTAAACAGTGACGTGCTCAGTTTTTTATGCAATTGCGTATCGATAAATTCAATTATGCACGCCACTTCGTTCAATGACGCTTTTGCTTTTTGCATTATCTGCTGTACACTACTGTTGTCATCGAATTTTCGTATAAACACATAGCGTTTCCACAAATTTGACAAGTTCAATAGTAAATATTCGTCGGGAATGATCATTTTTATATTGCCAATAGTAGCATGATCACCACCACCACACACACCACCACACCACACTAGCATCTGACGAATACACGTAGTATTTTTCGAACAGGACGCTCAATTTCACCTCGAGTACAATGGTCGTCAAATCCATTGTACATTCCGATAGAATCAACTGAGCCGTGGCGATGCTTTCGTGCTCTAAACGCAGCAGCGGAAATTGATTCAATAATTTGATTTGTATTTCTTCTTCTTCGCTCGGGACAAATCGTTCGGACTTGCATGAAAAAATCATAGAGAAAACAAAACGTTTCCTCTTGATACGAAGTTGGAAATATAAACTTTAACAACTTCGTGTCCTGCTCGTAGGCATCTGTTCGTTTCGCTTTGCGTCCGCTTTTCCTGTTCGCCGTAAACATGACGATGTTGATGTCCTAATAGGTCGCGCGCGCAGACGCGAAAATATAAAAACAACACAACTTACTTTCAATTGTTCGCAAAACCGGCGGCATTGCTGCTGTTGTTGTTTGCTGTTGACACATCAAAATAAATAGACAACGTTTCGAGTGACTTCTTTTTTTTTCAAACCGTCAACTTTACATACACACATATATACACATGAGAAACAATTTTAATTTTTCAACTGTTAAGCGTTATTAAATATCCAAAGGAACAGTACTAATGCCATCTTCGAGCACGCGACGTTTGCAATACAGGGAGTTCAGTGTGTTTTTTTTCTTGAGCATACGTCTGCATTAGATTGTTTTTTCCGTTTGATGCCGCGATTCGTCGACGTGTGCGTCTTGCAGTTGTCGTGCGGATCCGTTTTCAAACCCTCGCGGTAAATATCGTAAATGATGTCGGAAATGTCCTGATTTGTCCGTTCCTTCTTGTCG